>JAZBQP010000277.1:0-33258 GCA_038407015.1 Ceratocystis ficicola | reverse complement strand
CTCCTATTGGTGCGCCTCCTAGTATCCCTGGCGGTCCTGGCATGGCCGGTCTCAATGATCTCATTTCACAGTATTCTAGTGGTCCAGGCTTGCCCCCGCCTCCCCCGCCATCATCATCGGCCCCCCCCCCCCCCCCCGCAACCCCCCCCCCCCCCCCCCCCCCCTCCTAAAAAACCAGACCGACTGGTCTAGACCAGGCCCACTTTTCACGAGATTCTGTGGAGCTCTCGCTGGCGGCCCTCCTAGAAGTCACTCGCAGGAGTCTCTGCGTTATTAAGGTGGGGGTGGGGTTTGATACAGTTGATAAGGCTGGACTACCTCTTCTCGCATGCCGACAAACACTAGAGCCCGTGATGGGTGATGGGTGATGATGGGTCGGCTGTAGGTCGTGGGTTGATGCGATGCGATGCGATGCGATCGACTTCTTTTCTCCCCTCATTCTCCTCTCCTGACTTCGCTACTTCCCTCTCTCTCCCCTCGCCTTCCTCCATTCCCTCCCATTCTTCCCCTTCCCCTCCCCCTCCCCCTCGTCTCTCGCATGCTCTCTACCTTGCAAAATCCGGGCTGCTTATCCAATCGCCCACAGCAAAATACTGACAATTCTCCAACATCACACAGAAGCGACCAAATTCCGTCACCTCCTCCCGCCCAACTGAGGTGTAAGTTGATCCTGCTCCCTCAAAATCTCGTATTGTCCGCTCTGTGCCAGGCCAACGGCACCCAGGACAACAAGAAAGCCTTCCAACAGGGCAACTTGTACCTATGGCTCGTATGAAACTTGATGTCTATCATATGCACACGCTACCAGAAATACCCAACTCAAAGCCCCCCCAAGCACCACCACCAATATCAACATCAGCAAACTCCGGCATGTGGTGTTATCCAAGTGCACGCATGCAACCTCTAGTCACAAGGTGGCTCGATTCAGGCGACTGCCACTGGCCACATTATAGGCTTAACCACCGCTAAACAACCCCGTGTTGCTGCCCTAGACCCCCTGCCCTTCCTGCTCTTCCTGCCTCCTCCCTTGTCCGCTGCCCCTCCCTCTAGCTAGTCCGAATCCAAAAAGGTGCCATGGTTCTAGACCAGTCTCTGTTGTCACGCATAAAACAAGCCATCCATCAATCACCCCATGGCATGAACACAAAACGCCGTAACTAGCAGCACAAATGCAACCATCAAGCCTATTCAAGGATGTAGATCAGCAGAGCCTGCCCATCCCATCCACTTGCATCCACCGTCTGTATATAACAACGCTGGATGCGTTGAACCCCTACCCTGGTGATTCTTGCCTTGTCCTCTCTACCCTGCCTCTTTTCACTGCTCCACCGCCCTCCTGTCTTGCATTTCCTTCTGCGTTGATTTTCTTCTGCTCCCCTTCCTCCCCTTCTCTCCTTATTGACGCATTCTGAGCATGCTCTCTCTTGACCCCAACCCTTAGCTTATGGAGGTGCAGAATAGCCCTGGCGGCAGGTTTCTGTTGGCGACTTTCTTCGTTGATGTTTTTTTTTCTTTTTCCTTCCGTTCTGCGTCATCTCCCCCCTTCTTCCTCTTGTTGTCTCCTCTTTATTCTCCTCCCGCCGAATAGATTTGTCTAGACCAACCAACAAGAGCCACACTAATCTCACACAGCGGCCTCAGCTTCTTCATCCCGATATCATAGGCGGGTTATTATATACAACGCCGTGACCTCCATGGTCACCTATGTTTCTCATTCCACCTTTTGAATAGCTTAAGCTGCACACACACACCTTATCTCTTTCCTTGCCACAAACCTGGATCTGCTTGGGGGATCCGACTCCTTAGACGCTTTCCATCGGCGTTTCCTTTCCCAGTTGCTCCTTTCTTGTCCCGTCGGAGCCGACGAGCCATTTCAAGCCGCTAACAATGAGAAAAAAAGGGAATTTTGAAATGTGCCTTCATGCCTTAATCAAAACCAAGCGTGAAAACTAGCCAAAAGCTTGGAAAGACCACTCAGAATCTGAACCTCCAGTTAGCAAAACGCGGGGGTGATAGGGAACAAACTTCTATCCACTAAATCCTTTGGACATCAGTGGTCAAAGGGCCAAAGGGCCAGTGGCCTGCTTGGCTTCTAGAAGGATGCCAGAAATGAGATAAAACGCAATCAATTGGATTAAAAAGGTGCAGCAAAAACAGCCAATTATTGTCATCCGGCCAGTTCGACCATGCATGGCACGGCAAGAGTCAGCGTTGGCCTTCTTCCTATATAGCATTACATTCTCTTCATTCTCGTCTCATGTCTTTTGCGGCCGTTGGTATGGGCGGCGGCGTCAGGGCAAAATGAGGAGAACCAAGAATACAAAATGAAAAAGGAAAAGGGAGAAGGGGGGGGCCTCGGTCGTTCGTTGCAGCCCGGGAATAACGTTTTTTTGGCACAAAACTTGATATTCCCGATGCCATTGCTTTCTTTCTTTTCTTCACATTTCTCACATTTTGTCAGACACATAATACAATACACAAATAAACAAACGATTACTGGATTGGTGCACTCAGCTGACTATTTTTGCTGCTATGCTTTTCCTCTAGTCGCCCCCAAACTAAGCTGCCTCCCTCCTCCCTTGCTCTCCTGAACGAGTAAGTTTTTCAATGGCCAAAGACGCCTCACAGCCGAGGTAGCTAGATGATGAGCAGCAAAAATGCCTTGAATTGGTCCCCAGTGGCCTTCCCTTATCGAAATTGCGACCATCCCAATACCAGCGAGTGAATGTAGGGCAGCTCCTTCAAAAGCCCCCCAAGGTTTAAGCGAGCTCATAACCCTAGAATGCACAGGTATTTGCATGTTTCCAGGGTTATGTTATAAAACCGTCCAACACACGATTCATCCGGTTGTCTTTTGTTATGCGGAGAGCGTGGTGATGGATTACAATGGCAGAAACGAGTTGCACTTGCGTAGAAGCTTCAAGCACCGTGGGCATAGAATTCACGTCCATAAATGGAGTATGAAGTATATCTAGTAGCGCAACTGGCATGATGTAGCCGCCATAGCCGATGGTGTAACTTCAAGTCTAAGCTTGGTAGGCAGTTAAAAAAGAAGACGAAACGATAATGGAGCCCTTCTTCAAGCTGTGCGAGCTACCAGCTACGGTCTCACTGTATAAACAGGTTTATGAGACCAAATTCCTACCGCCCTTTCATGCCTGGCGGGGTAGCACCAGATCGCATCCAGAACTGTTGGCTTGAGTTATACGCACACCTACACCGCACTGCTAGAGAAGGGTACGGAGAGGGGGAGGCGCGCCAAACCAGAGATGCTGGAGTTTGTGTCTCCCGGCGATTTTCTTCACCGTTTCTTTTTCTTTCTTTTGCTTTCTTTATTCATCCATCAAGCAAGCCGCGACAACGGCCGACAGATGTACTGTGAAACAGTGGTACAAGACCTCTATGTCTGCCTGCAAACATGTGGAACTGTGCATCATTTCGCTTGTAGAGCAAAGTGCAGCCAGTAAGATGCATACAAACCATTCTTTTGGCATTGGAAAATAGCCATATGCAGTAAACATGTGCATAAGTGTGGTGGCCATTTAACAGGACATCGGAGTCCTGAGAAGACCGTAGTGTCGTACAGGGAGCCAACAGTGTCACTTGGAAGCACAAACGCACCGATGCAGGCTCTAGACTTGGTAGCAACAGTTAAATGACGAAATTGAATCTCGCTTGCATACGTGCCGCTCATCTTTTGTTTTCTGAATCCAAACATGCACACCATTGCACTTGCGCCAACTCGTCGCGCCCGAGTCAGTCTGCCGGAGGTGTGTAACCCTTATACGATCAAATGCATATAACCCTAACATGGACAAAAGACCACGTGAAAAGTCGCCACAAATAACCCATGGGATCGTAAACCCTTGCGAATGATCCGCGACTGGCTGGCTGTGAGCTGGGATTTGATTTTTTCATCTTTATTCTGCTTCTTAGGAGCCAAATTTCACATTGCCTGCGAAAGCGCTTGGGCCTCCTCAGGAAAGCAAGATCCTTGGTGAGAGGTGTTTCAGAACTTGTCTTTGCCCTCGTACTAAATTTCTCGCTTCCTTGACCTCTTGGTGTTAGTATGGCCATTATGAGGGAGAAAGAGATGCGAGGTAGTTTAAAAAGTTGAATCAAGGGCTGCCCCCCTTTTGTAATTCCGGCTTCTGGTATGGGAGGCACTACAATCGTGTGTTGTTTTTTTTCCTTTTTCATTTCTTTTTCATCTCATTTTGTCTTCTTTGTTCACTCTATGGTAGAGAGCAACAACAATGCGTCCAAAGGGAGGGACCAGGCTCAAAGAAGAGTCAACCATGCATCGGGTTCAACCACATGATTTCAAGATGACAGTTGACAGCAACCAAGAACTAAGAGACACAATTCAGAGACACACAAGCAAAACAGGCAAAACAACACAAAAACAAAGCCCGAAACGAACGGAAGGGAGCGGAGGCTCTAAAGTTTTACACTGTGAGGGCTTGATGGAAGCGGGAGAATAAGAGACAGCATATAGTTTACGGACGGATCAGGGCTGACGCCACTGCAGCTACAACAACTCGAGTTTGATTAGCCGGCGATCTACCACCGTCGATGCGCGATGGCCTAGAACCCTTCTTCATAGCCCTGCCATCATAAGGGTAGCAAGAACGAGAGCTAGGCAGGCCTTGGGGCATATAGAAACAAATGTAATAGGTAGCAGAAAGCACCCGGAACTGGAAATTTTAAGTGGAACAATGGAAGATGAATGACGTTTGCGCAAGGCGAGGCGATGCGAGGCGAGATCATGGACAGCAGCGGAGGCCGGAAAAAGGCGTAGAAGGCAAACGAGAGTCGTGAAACAAAACAGAAGAGATGAGCGAGTTTTGTTATTGTATTGCTGTTATAGTGTTGTTATACCGTTATAGTAGGCTGACTATAGGAGTTGCTGCAGAGACAAAAACATGACAGGAGAACAAACAGAGTAAAACTCGGACCGAGCCAGCTGGGTCTCATAGAGGTAGGATAAGCTGGATAGGTAGCATATTTCACGGGAATCACTAGCAGATCAGCAGAGAAGAAAACGACATTCTGGGAAGCTAGGAGGAGGGCAGGAGAGTGGGAGAGCGGGAGAGCAGGAGGACAATAGGAGAGCAGGAGGAAAGCAGAAGACCAGCAGGAGAGTAGCAGCAGAGCGGGAGAGCAGGAAAGAGGAAAGAAGGGTCAAAGCAAAGGGTCCTGTGAGGCATCAAATTTGTGAACATATTAGCCTGTCAGGGCTACCAGCTACTATAGCGCAGCACGCTATACAACACGGAAAATCCCCAGAGCTCAGAGGAACAGGAAAGGGAGGCAGAGAGGCAAGAAGAAGGCCAGAGCGTTACAAGCGAAAGCCTCCTTCAAACCCCAGTAGTGTTTTACAGAGGGCTCATCGCCTCCTTTGTGAATGGCACGCTTTGGGGGGTTTTTCTTCTTTGAAAACTAGAGGCACGAAAATGCACAGGAGAGAGGAAAAAAGATCAAGCCAGCAAGCAAAAAGCACACAGAAGAAAAGAGCCATAAAAAAGGCGAGCATCTAGCCTCTGTTGTTGTCTATGGCCGGGCTAAGGAGTGCTTCGGTGCTTTGTGCTCTGGTACTTTGGTACATCGGTACATCGGTACATCGGTAGCAAATTTGGCCCAACTTACATGCGAACAGCCAATGAAAAATGGTCCGTGCTGCAAGGTACGTACTACTCTAAATGCATCTAAGTGCATTTGTATGTAAGTCAAATAACAATGAGCAACTACCTACCTTGTATCCTGCATCTCACAACCTACGACCAGCCTACCGTAGACAGCAAAGCTGCTGGCGATTGCCCTGGGACTTGTATGTTAGGGCCTTTGGGTATTTCGGAGCTTTCGCATTGCTCTATACAGGAGCGCGAATAAAATCAACGTTGGCGTTGGACCCTGACATGTCCACGTCCTGTTCTATACTTGCTGATCTATTGGGGAAACAGCATCTCGCATCGGTCGGGCTTGTTCTGTTTTCCTTAGCCTCAATAGATCGGATCAGGTCTATGCTTGTGAAAACACAATTAGCCCTCTATTTCGCTGTTCACAGTGTCCACGGGCGGTAGATTGCGTAGACAGGACCTTCGAGTCTCTCTCTCTCTCTCTCTCTCGCCTTAGTCTCGTCTTGGCCGCCCGAAACAACCCAGACTTGCCATTAACTACTTGTCCTGCGACCCGTCTGGCACACGGCCAAGCGTGGCCGAATTACACTATCACAACCGAGATGCTCTACCAAGACCTAAGAAGCTCTAGCCCTTGCTCGCTTGCAAGTCTCGGATCGCTAGAACACTCTTTTCATGAGCAGTATCATCTACTTTTCTTCAACGAGAAAACTGGAAAAAATAGCAAGGGCATCCACCAACATAGTCCAAGTCAAAGTTGCCAAGTCGCTGGGATGTGAAATATCCCGAGCCTATCGAGGTAGGAAAAAAAGTGGAAGGGGGAGAGGACAAGGAGGAGGGGGGAGGAGGGAGGAGGGGGGCCTTTGTTTCTATTTGCCTTGGAACAGCTAAGCTAACAGAAACTGGAAACCGGCAAGCCTAGGACAGGACGTACACACACACACAATTAGCAAGCAGGGCAAAACAACGTGGTTTAAGGCTGGGTTCTGGGGGGAGGAGCAGACGGAGGAGAACGTGGAACAATGAGAGGGGGGGAAGGGCTGCGTTGTATTTCTATTTCAGCAGTGCTCATTATTCTTTCCTTCTTTTTATCTTCTTTTAATTTTCCTCTTCCTTTGCCCTTCTTTGTTATCTTTTCCTAATCTTCTTCCATTCTCTTCATTCGTTTGCCCTCGTTTTCTTCCTCCCCTTTGCCCTACTAGATCTCCCATTCTCCTCAAGTGCTCTATACCTTCTGGGAAGGCATCGTCATCTCTTCTCTGCTACTTGTTTTTCCTTCTATTTGTTTAATTCTCTTTTGTGTTGCTGCTTTTTACGTCTTGGCGTCACTGTTTCCTACTCGTCCACTTAGCTGCTATCGTAATTTTTCTCTTCTCGTCGTCGATCGATTTATATGCCTTTGATACCCCCCCCCTGAGCCTTTGGTGCCGTCTGCGGTCCTGCTTGCGCATCTTGATAAAAAAAAACAAGACCCTCTGCAGCTTACCCAACTCGATCACTCTTTGCAGACATTCATCGCCTTTTTCGAATCGTACTTGCCGCCGTGTCTGGTGTCCACCTGTGAAACATCATCATCATCATCTTGTTTCTTTTGTCTTTTTCACACTCTTTTCCTCCTCATCCTTCTCTCCCCTCCTCTGCCAGAATGGCTATCACGGGTGTGCGGAACCGCACAATACTCGGTCCTTTGACAACCACCTTCACGCCTCCTGCCACATGTTCTAATCTCTTTGGTAACTGCGCAACCTGCTCACAAGCTTGGCGGGCCCAGATTTGCTTAGAGACAAAACAGATCGAGAACACCGATTGCTGGCCTACGACTTCCGAAGGTGCACAGAGCGCTACTCAACCACTCCAAGGATGGGGCTTTTATTCTCCCGGTATCGTGTGTCCTGCCGGCTACTATACAGCATGCTCAGCAACCGCTGGCTCGACTAGTGGCTGGGAGGTTCAGTATTCCATGTTGCCTGGTGAGACTGCTGTCGGTTGCTGCCCTCAGTAAGTGTATTTTTGTGGCTCTCTTCTCGGCCCATACTAGCATGCTAACATCATCTCCTTTCTTCTTTTTTTCCCCAACTTTGTAGAGGATACAGATGTACTGCAGACCTGGCCAACGGCGTTGCCCAGACTTGCGTACAATACAATTCCATAGGGACGCTATCGACACTCTTCTGCAACGGCGCATCGACGATAACCGGCTCTACTGTTCTGTCTGATTACTACTTCACCGGCTACGCCCCTCTTATCCAGATCAACTTCCGAGACGTCGACATTGGCAAGACTGGTGGTGCCACACAGACGGTTTCAAGTTCCAGCTCAGGCTCTACTGGAGCATCTGCCAAGGCTACTGGCAGTGGCGCGGCTACCAACACCGACTCGCCCATGGTTATCGCCGAGGGCGCCACCTCCGGATCTAGCAGCAACGGTCTATCCACAAGTGCTGTTATCGGGATTGCCGTCGCTGTTTCGCTCGGTGTTCTTCTCACAGCACTTATTGCCGGATGTTTACTACTGAGGCGGCGTCGCCGTCAGCCTGGAGGTGCTATGGGTCCGCAGGAACTCGACGGCTCAGCAATAAATGTTGGTAGCTTTGGATCCAATAGTAATCCTGCATCTGCTACATCGTCACATGCCATGGGCGGCGCCAAAATGCTGGAAATGAGCATGCCCCCATCAGCGTATCACATGAAGACTGCTGATGCTGGCTATAACAATTACAGAGGCGCATATGAACCGTCAGCCAAGATGGCATCTGCACCAGCCATGGAACCCGTAGAAATGGAGGGCAGTCTGCCGCCATATGTACATAACGGAACCATAGCTGAATTAGCAGTAGAACCAAGGTCGACGGTATAGAAAGGCGAGCGCACGGGCGAGAGGTGGAAAGAAGAAATGGCGGTGGACTTTCATTTTTCTTTTTCTTTTCTTGTTTTTTATTTTCTTTTCTTGTTTCTTATTTTCTCTTCTATTTTTCTTCATGTTTTCTCTTTTACTTAAGAAAAGAGGTGGTAAGGGTCAAGAGCGAATTTATATGGTCGGGCAGCACTTGATTGATATTGAGCAGAGCAAATTTTATTATTTTTACTTATTTTCTTTTCCCACGATTGGCTTCCAAGACAAGACGAGATAAGCGGCCAATGGGCTCTTGTCTAAAAAGTAAAAGATCAGCAACAGTGGTAGTGTAGCCTCCGATACGGGGAATCAAGCTCCGGCCTTCTCGGAGGGAGCGAGATACTATAGCCTCTTCTCTATGTCCGACTTGGCTGCGGGGATGATGTACCCCAAAGATTGGCTTTGCTCTCTCAGAGCTGTGACGAGCTTCGGCAAGTTCCGGGAAGACAGGACAGTTGTGTTTCAATCTGGTGGGGGCCTTTTAGGTGCCTTGCCTGCGTAAGTGTTTAGAATTCGCGATTCGTTGCAGAGGTCGTATAGTATTCCTTTATTGTCTAAAATGGCGCTATGTCTCCAGTGTCTCTATGAGCCGCGACTCGTTTTGCCACCTCAAGAGCATCAATTGCTTCCTTTGGCACTCCCACACGGGTTTCTTGAATTTGTAAGTTTTTAGCATCCGCTTACCTGCTTTCTGTAGAAATATGATAACGTGCTCTGGGCGGCAGCGGCTTGGGGATGTCGTCTTCCTTTTGTTTGTTTGTACTATTTAACATCTACCTGATTGATTTTACCCGATAACACGACGGCCTTCCCGGACTTAAACGGCCCAGAACAGTGTCGTCATCCGAGGCCGTTTCTGGGCGGTCAGCAATCGCGGGTGTGCGCGAGGTTCAGAAGCCTTCCGTAACGATCAAAGGCCCGGTGTGAACACGGAAAGGTTCTTCGACTCGGTTTTCCCCGCGGGATGTTCCAGGATTGGTTGCTTGGTGTTTTTGGCCTGCGGCCCTGTCCACATGTCGAGCAGTCCAAGAGGCCAACGGCTATCTGCACGAGGGGTTGACCTCAACGGAGTGCGCGGGTTTTGTCCTCTTTTCTGGAATGTCAGTTGTCTAGAAGGCCGCCGGCTTTCGGCACGGGAGGTAGGCCCCGGCGAAAAATTTTCGCCCGCATTGACGCACACACAAAAGTGCCAACATGCGCCCTGCAAAATGTCCTCCCATATCTCAAGCAACGTGGCGCAGTGGAAGCGCGCCGGGCTCATAACCCGGAGGTCCCTCGATCGAAACGAGGCGTTGCTAAGATGGCCCATCTTTTCCTCCCCTTTTTTTGCCTGTTTTTCATCCATTTACGATAATCCGACTTGATGTTAGCTTCTATTCTTACATTTGCCACCAACTCATATTCTACATCGTGATCAACATCTTTAGTCTCCTCCTCTATCTACCGTATCTCAACGCCAAACCGGTCAGTGAGCTCCTTGGATACAGCCGCGTGTAGCTCATTGGTCTCTATGTTTGTTAGTGTGCGCTCAAAGCTGCGGTAGTTTATGCGGTAGCACAGGCTGAGCCGCTTTGTTTTCGGGTGGACAAAGTTGTCCACTAGCTTGACATCCTCCACCACATCGCCTGCCACATTACGAACGAGCTCCATGAGGTCGTTTTCGTGGAAAAGCGCATCTTCTGCGGGATTATCTTCCGTGGCCACAGTAGCCCCTGCAGGAACCCAGAACGAAACGTCCTTGTAGCATTCGGGGTGTTTTGAAAACGAGACAAACCGTGGGAGTGAGCTGAGATTGTCCGACACGCCGGAAAACTGATCCAAGAACCGGCGGTCTTGAGACCAGAACAGCCGGATGTCAGGAATTTGGAAAAGCAGCATCGCGATACGCTCTAAGCCAATCCCAAACGCCCAACCGACTTGATTTGGTACACCAGCATTGGCTACAATAGAGTGTTTGACAATGCCCGATCCAAGAACCTCGAGCCAATCACCATCATAGTATACTTCCAACTCCCATGAGGGCGATGTGAAGGGGAAGTATGACTCCACCCAGCGCATCTTTAGCGGCTCTTCATCAGCCTTGGGGTCTAATTTCTGTGCGGCTCTGCGTGCCCGTGTAAACACATCTATCACCATGAGTTCCAGCGAGCGCTTCAAATGTGCTGCCACAGCCTCAGCTTCAGCCTCTGAATGCTCGGGCTGCAGCGGGTTCCCGGCATGCGGGCTGGCGTTGGGGTCTTCGACATTGATATCGTGGGTAGATAGAGCTGCAACGTCCTTCCAGATTGCTGCAGCTAGGTCGCCGTTTGGAACCTTGAGGCGGTCCCACATGCGTGCCCCCTCCATCTGGTGGAAGACAGGGTAGTGACTGCGATCGACAGCATCTCGGCGGTAGACATCAGCACTGATCAGGAAACCGGGGCTGGCATTTTTGGCAAACACTTCGGCCTGGTGGGCTGATGTGTGGGTGCGCAAAAGCGTGCTCTCATTGATATAGTACGTATCAGTACGACTGCGGCCGGGATGGTTCGCGGGGAAGCCAAGACTATCAAAGTTCTGGGTAGTGTTGACGACTGGGTGGAAGGAGTTATAGTGCAAGTACGTAGGCGCCGGGAAGTGCGACTCGATGATCTGTCGTGTAATGTTGACCGGGTGGTCCTTTTGCTGGTGTAGTTGCCGAGAGGCGGCGGCTTGGATTGCTGGTGGCACGTTGAGCCAAGTATCAGATGTGAACTTCCTGCTGGCAATCTCAATCTGCTGGGGATGGGGAGAGGCTAGATCGAAGAGAAATATAAAGTAAGCTTAATCTGCAAGATCCAAGAAACAGCAGAAGGTCGTTAGTACCTGAAGAAGAGCGGCGCAATTGCACTAGCTGCAATACGGCGGCGGGCTGGGCTTGGCGTTGCAAACGTAGCGAGATTGGTTGCCATCGCTGGTGCCGTATAGTTTGCCGTAACATCATCATTGTGGCAATGGAAGGCAATCTCGCTGGAATTTTTCGAGCAAGTGATGGAGACGGATGTGAGAATTAGCCTTGCGTCACCAGCATAGAGCCGTCATCCTTCAGCATCCCGGCGTGATTCCGGCTTTTGACCGGCCATACTTTTTTCGTGACCTTAAAACAGTGCGATGGAGGCCAAATTGCACTGTATGACTAATCTTCCGGCAACTCAAGTGGGATTTGATGATGGCTTCAACATGGCTTCATGGAACAGGCCATATCTGGATGGGAGTCCATAACTTGTTGTCTTGACTCAGATAGCACATATTCGGGCTCAAGTTAACATTACCAAGTAATACCGGAGATTATGGGTTATGCCTCGACAAGTCACACTCTCGCTAGGCAACTGGTGCCTCCACACAACAACACACAAAAAGTATCTACCCACTACCTTGCCTCTGCAGGAGAAGCCGAAGCTTGTGCCTAGAATCTTGAAGATATGGGGAGCGAGATGCAAATTCCCATGTAACACATTCATGTTGTAGGGGTGCTTTTAGCATGGCGTTAATTGGCGGGCGGCACTGTCTGTAGTGATGTCGGATACGTAATAGATAGCGCCGAGACCCTAAAACCCTAGACAAGCCAGGGCTAAACTAAAACTTTTTCTCTTCTAGTTCTGCTCAAGCTTTTGGCCTTGATAAAGGAGAGTAACATTGGCTGCTGGTTTGCTTCTTGCCGACGTTGGGATCTTGTTTTATATCTCAACTCCGCTCGACATTACTTCTTCAAACAATCACAGTTCTTGTTCTTCGTGGAAACTACTCCACTCAGCGATTTGTGATCCACGACGGGAGAAACTTCCTCTTTGTTGGCAGAAATCTATCCAGAAAATTACTTTGGCAACTAACTTTTTTCTTTTCGCCTCCTTGATCCATTCCATTCCATTCCCGTTCTTTTTTTTTTTTTAATCTACGCGATAGAAAGTTTTTCCGCCTCAAGAAAATCAAGTGAACACATTGATTGGTTGGTGATAAAAATATTACCACCAGGCCATTAGACTAGGAAAGACATTGTTTTGGGTAGTTGCTCTTGTTTATTGTCTCAACTATCTGCTTCCTGATATCACAGGTCGCACACACTTCACCCGCCCACTGCCATCCAACTCACTTCAGGAAGCCATCCACAATCATGGAGGCCACAAAAGCCGCTGCCCCGTCAGCCTCTGTTGCCAAGCCCTCTCTGAAAATCCAGAAAAAAGAAGTCAAATCATCTGCTGTCAAGTATCCCTTCTGGTTTGGTGGGAGTGCCAGCAGCATGGCTGCTTGCGTGACCCATCCGCTAGACCTTGGTAAGTCCTTCTTACTGCACCACTAGCTCAATAGATGAGCAAGGCATTGAACATTGAACTGACTTATTTGCAGTCAAGGTGTGTGAAATCAGACTTTCCTCCTGCCTGTGGCGGCTCTGCGTACCATCCATGGGATGATGCGCATGTAGGAAAGAGCCCCATGAAACACTCGCCCTCCCTTTTCTTTTATTGGATGCGCATGTGGCTTATTCTTGCTTATCATGATGTCACATGTCAGCCGCCCTAACTTTGTGCTAACTTTTGGCCTACAGGTTCGCTTGCAAATGCGCACTGCCGATGCCCCTAAAACCATGTATGGCACCTTCAAAAACATCATCAAGCACAATGGTGCTCTGGGAGTCTACAGCGGCCTTTCCGCCTCGCTGCTGCGCCAGATGACATACTCTACCGTCCGCTTTGGCGTCTACGAAGAACTCAAAACCCGCTTTACCTCCGCAGATGGAAAGCCACCGTCATTTGGCATGCTGGTTGCGCTGTCTTCGTTTGCTGGTTTCCTTGGTGGTATCTCGGGCAATGTCGCCGATGTACTCAATGTGCGCATGCAGCACGACACAGCCTTACCACCAGACCAGCGTCGCAATTATAAACATGCTCTGGATGGCATGGTGCGAATGACTCGCGAGGAGGGAATCAAATCATGGTTCCGTGGTGTGTGGCCTAACAGCACACGTGCTATCTTCATGACTTCCTCGCAGCTGGCATCGTATGATATTTTCAAGAGGCTGCTGCTGAACTATACGCCCATGGGTGACACTCTGTCAACGCACTTTTCTGCCTCGTTTCTTGCTGGTGTTGTGGCTGCAACAGTGACCAGCCCCGTCGATGTCATCAAGACTCGCGTCATGTCTTCAACTGCGGATCATAGCATAACGCATTTGTTCCGTGACTTGTACCGTACTGACGGGCTGCGGTGGATGTTCAAGGGCTGGACTCCTTCATTCCTACGCCTTGGCCCGTAAGACTTTTGCCATTGTTTCTATCTTGTCCTTGCCGGTTGTAATACTAACGTCTTATTTTTTTAGCCAAACTATTTGCACATTCCTCTTCCTCGAGGGCCACCGCTCTGTCTACCGTAAGCTGGCTGGCCTGCCTGAAGTATAAGGAGCATTCCATGCTTTTCCATTTACTCATTATACGTGCTCTTGTCTCATTTTGCACCAGCTTTACCCTCAAGCTCGGGGCCAGTCCCATCATCTCAGTAAGCCCTGGACTCGACTTTTTGCCTACACCTACCTGCCTTACTCGACTTGGCGTTTTCATGTTCTCATCCATTTCCATTTCTGTCAGCCATTAAACGCAACGCTGGTGTTTTACTGCTTCTCCCTTCCTGTTTTACTATCCGTCTTTTTCTATCACATTACTGTTTGCTTTTGTAGTACTTTAGACTAGGCTCGTGCTTCTCTTCCTGGATGTGAGGGCGCTTCGTTGTTATTGACTCCTGATTTGCTGTAATTTTATCGTTTTGGACTTCTCGCACTACAGTTCTGATGATTGATTTCCTGCTTTTTGAGTATTCTGTTGTTTGCTTCGTTCCTTGAAATAGGAACATGATATATCTAGTGAAAGATTCATACACGAATGTTTGGCTCAGCGTACTACATCCATAGAGGCGTGTTGACTGACCGCGTGATAAGAAATGAAGAGAGCACATCGAGGATTAAAAAAACAAAAGCATGGCCCCATGAACGCCTTGTATCCAGTATTTAGACAACCTACCCCCAACAGGATGAAACAAATGTGAAAAAAAAACCAAGTGCATATGGGTCAAGTAAAATAAGTAGTTGTCGCTGTACGCACCGTCGGTAGATTTAATACAACCCCATCAGTTCCAACCTGAGTTGCCAGACTGGCCGTATGGCGTTGCCGATGTGTAGGGAGTGGTGGCTGAGGCGCCCCAGACGCTTTGGTTGCTGCCAGCACCACCACCATACGGCGTTGTGTAGCCCTGATCTTGCCATGGGTTTCCATTATCCATGTTGAGGTCAGGGCTGCGGGGGCCAGTTTCATAGCCACCAACCATAGTATGGTCTTGATTCTTGTCACTCAAAGCGTGGAGTAGCTCAGCCAGCTTGTTTTGAAGAACCTTTATACCGCCCTGAACGATCTCATTGGGTTCTAGAGTACCAGTGCCTTCTAGCTCAACGTAGAATTTATTGGGCACAGCATCATAGTCAAAGGGTTCATCAGGGTTCGGGGGCTCTTCCCAGTCGGCATATTTGGTTTTAGGCCTGTTAGAGTTTCGGGAGGGAGTGGTTAGCAGCTGAGTAGACAACATGAAAGGGCCGAGGTTTTTTTTTTCTTTCAACTTACCATTCCTGTTCAGCATCTTGCTCATACCATAGGTCTAGGTGATGCAGTTTGTTGTGAGGGTCATACTCAAAGCCGACCGCTGACACAGGCATCCACTTGGCATGCTCCTTTGCAATGCCCTTTTTCGCAATACAGTTGAGTTTTAGTTCCTGGCCCTGTCGTAGCTTGCATAGAAGCACACCGTGGCCATCGGGGTCGCGAATCACGGGGTTTCCCAGCACCGCACTACGGCGTGCACTATCAATCACGAGATCGCGGGAGTAGATCTTTAGAATATCATCTGATGTACACTTGACGTGCAGCGTGAGCTTGACAGAGCACTGGTCGCAGTATTGATCGCAGTCGCAGTCACGCGAATAGTTGAGGTCTTCGACATCTTTGCAAATGAGCGGAACCATGCCTAGGCGATGGGCAATAAATTCGTCGGCGAGGACAGAGCTGTTGGCTTCAATCTCGACAATGTCAATGGCCAGCGTAGGAATTTCGGCGTGGATGACCCGGCGGATGGAGTTGGCAAAGGAGATGTCGCATTGCGACATCGTAAAGTTGACGTGGATGTTGTCGGCCTTTAGGGAGAGAGACAAGACATGTCAGTATACAGGACAATACAACAGGGCGATTGGCTTTTGGCATAGGAAGGGCCTACCGAGCTAATCTTCACCGTAGGGCCTGCGGCCTCTCCGTCTATCATCAAGTCGTAATCCATTATGAAGTCGTAAAATTTAGTGCGTGTGGCTGCAAGGACAAATGAGGATCTGTAAAGCTTCGTCAAAAGGAGGCTAGGGTGGGAGAGAAAAAGAGAAGGAAGACAAAGAGGCCCGTTGTGTAAAAGAGGGCGGTGGACTTGCGGAGTGAGTGTGAAATCCTCAGAGCTAAAGCCAATTGTAGGTGTCGTTCGGGGTTGGGATATTAAGTCGTAAGGCTGAGATGTTCTCAGCTTTTAGTCTTCTCGCACAACGCGATTAGCTATACACCACGAAACGCAGTATAAACGGCTGTCCAATTAGAGAGCGCAACAAAGCTTTGCGACCCACTTTACTAGCATGACTTATCGATAGGCGGAAAAAGAAAGTTGCTTTCTGCCGGGCGGTGAAGTAATTTTCTTGGAGAGATCTTGCTAGACAGAGAAGCAGATGATCGTCTGTTGCACGTACTGATAGATTCTGCCGCTGAAGTCGGTGACCATCGATTTTGACCCGAACCCCTCTATATTAACGCTCAAAATGAAGATCAAGACGCTCTCCCGGCCTAGCTACAAGCCTGGTGCTACGGAGACCAAGGTCTCTCGCAATCTGGACCCTTCCATACATCCTTTTGCAAAGTTTGTCTACACTGTCCTGTCGGGTCTTGGTATTGTTATGCATGTGATAGCTAACCTTTCAATCAATAGGGCACGAGAATACACCCGCACGCTAAATGCTGTCAAGCTGGAAAGAATGTGCGTTTTCCCGGACAATACTCTCTCGATCGACATCGTGCGTCTTGCTGCCGTTACTGACGCTTTTTTTCATCAGGTTTGCCGCTCCCTTCCTGGGTCAACTTGGCGAAGGCCACGTCGAAGGCGTTTACTCTATGAAGATGGACCCAAACTCTCTTGATCGCTGTGCCAGTGGCTCTGGCGACGGTGTGGTCAAGGTTTGGGACATCACTAGTCGCTCCCATGTTTGGACTGCTCCCTCACACGACCACATTGTCAAGGGTCTGGCATGGACTACCGACCAAAAGCTGCTTAGTTGCAGTGCTGACAAGTCCGTCAAGCTCTGGGATCCTTACAACACTGCCTCGGAATCGGCACCCATTTCTACCTGGTGTGAGTTACAGTGCGGCTACCGGCACAATGTTAATTTTTACTGATACTTCCCAGTGGGCACCAACGCCTTCACTAGCATCTCCCATCACCGCTCCAAAAGCTCGTTTGCTACTGCATCCAACGTAATTTCCATCGTGAGTATCCCATTTACTGAACAGACAATTTCTTCATTGGCGTTTAGCTAACGTTTGACTGTAGTACGATCTCAACCGCCACTCCGCTGCCCCCGAAGTTTTGAAATGGCCTAACCGCGAAGATACAATTAATGCTGTCGAATTCAACCCCACCGAAACAAGCGTTCTGGCCGCCTGTGCTACAGATCGGTCTGTTATCATGGGAGATCTGCGGACGGGCCAACTGTCGCGCAAATTCATTCTGAAGTTTGCTTCTAACTCTGTCTCGTGGAACCCTATGGAGTCTTACAACATGGCTGTGGCTTCTGAGGACCACAACATTTACATCTTTGACACCCGCATGTGGGATCGCGCCCTGAATGTGCTCCAAGACCACGTTGCTGCTGTCATGGATGTGTCTTTCAGCCCTACGGGTCAGGAGCTGGTCTCAGCTAGCTGGGATGTAAGTAAAAGTGCACACTGTTTTTGCCAATTACAAACCAGATGTTAACCATGTATTTAGCGCACAATCCGTGTCTGGAACCGTGACAAGGGCCACAGCAGAGACGTATATCATACCAAGCGTATGCAGCGTGTTCTGTCTGCCGAATGGACGGCCGACTCCAAGTTCTTGCTCTCGGGCTCGGACGATGGAAATATTCGCGTGTGGAGAGCTAACGCCTCGAAGCGGGAAGGCATGACAAACGCCCGTCAGAGACAGGCTCTTGGTAAGACCCCCAACGCCAAACAAGAGACTCCCTACTTAATAGAACACACAGCATGTTTTACGTATTGTGTGCTTGGCCTTGCTAACTATTTACAGAGTACAACCAGAGCCTGATTGAAAAGTACGGCCACATGCCCGAGATTCGCCGCATCCATAGACACAGACACGTGCCACACGTGATCAAGAAGGCCGGAAAGATCAAGCGCGAAGAGTTGAATGCTATCAAGAGACGCGAGGAGAACGAACGCAAGCACAGTAAGAAGCAGTTCACCAAGCGCCAGAGCGAGCGTGAGAAGATGATCCTGGCCAAGGTGGAGTAGGAAGCAAAGAGGGGAGCGATAAATGTGCTGCTGGCTACATGGGGCTGATGGTTATTGTTGTTGTTTTTCTTTTGTTTGGAGTCGGGCTTTGCTTTTCTGGCGTTTGATGGGCATCTATGGTTATATTTTGTCTGTTTAGCTGTAATTTCGTTTCTTGAAAGGGTTCAGGAATTCTTTGGGCTTGTTATTTGACAGGCCTGCCCTCCATCATGTTGAAATTGCGAGCCAAAAGGTGCGCCCAGTACGATGCATGACACATGTGTAGATACGCTATGCATATCGTATGGGGCCATTTTACGGATGCGTGATCGGTTTTATCTGATCGACGTTTTGCTACTTGGGGCTATGTTTCTAGCTGGCCATGAAACAAGCTTACAAGAAGTCAAGTCTCACATCAGGCGACTTGCACACCCTTATCAAGACTCTTGGGCCGCTTCACAATTTTGGCAGCTTGGTTGGCTTTCACTAAACATGCGCTTAGATGTTTCAAGGAGCCTTCAAGGAAACTTGTCAAGAAGGAAGGAGCAAGGGAACAAAAAAAGAGTAAGAGCCAAGAAGGAAGTTCTAGAAAATCTGGAAAATTCGCACCTTCCGTTATCGCCACGAGCCTTTCTTTCGTTTTGCATTCTCCTCTCAACTCCTCACCTTCATCGACACCCGCTACTTTCACAAGTCACGAACGCAAGCGTTTTTGCCTAATTGCTCATTGCCTACCTTCTTTTTGGTACTACGTGCACGCTGGCCGTCCATTTTCTGTGCCTGTGACCCACATTTGTCCGCGCTTAGCCCCTCCAGACCAAGCCTAGCTACTTTCTACTTATTAATCCTTTATAGGGCAAGCTCACAACCAGCGCTTCTGTTTCTACGACTTCACATATCGAGCTTTCCAATCACACGACAACGGTACATAGACATACTGCATTCCATTCTCCACGCTCATTTCAACAGCACACGCAAGTACCCAGCCATGCCCGACATCCCTAATCCTAATGATCACCAATATCACGACTCGTGGTTTGCTCCCATATCACTGGATATGGTAGTCAAGGTGGCTAAAGTGACCGTTGTGCATCCTTTTATCTGCTGGCTGGTGCCGCTATGTCTTCGGTCGCAGGCCATGTCTTATGAAAACCCACGCATGAAGCAGGCTATTGCATGGGCTGTGTTCATTACGTTATGCTGGATGGCTGGGTTTATCAACAACCGCATTGCCCATGGCCTGCCCCGTCACGTTAATCTCAACCACGAGGTCATTGTCATTACTGGCGGCGCAAGTGGCTTGGGCCTGTTGATTGCGGAGGTCTACGGCATGCGTGGTGCAACTGTTGCCGTACTTGATGTTGTTGAATTAGAGTCAGGAGAGGCTAGGGGAGTGACATACTACAAGTGTGACGTTACCGATAGAGAACGACTAGTAGAAGTCGTCAAGGAGATTGAACGCGATGTAAGTTTCTAGTTTCCTTTTTCTTAGCCGCCACCGCGCCTTTATTGACACTATGCCTTCCAGCTTGGCCTACCTACTGTTTTAATCAACAACGCGGGCATTGTGGTTGGCAAGACTCTTCTTGACATGTCGGTTGCTGAGATTGAAAAGAGTATCCACGTCAACTTGCTTGCTCATTTCTACACTCTCAAAGCCTTTCTTCCTTGCTTAACAAAGGCTCGCAATGGAGGGACTGTTGTTACCGTTTCGTCCGTGTTGGGCCAAGTGGGCTCTGCCCAACTCACTGACTACGCTGCCTGCAAAGCGGGCCTGTCCGCTATGCACCGCTCTCTAGAGGCCGAGTTGCGTATAACACACCCGAACATGCGCATGGTTTTAGTTGAGCCTGGCCAGCTCAGCACGCCCATGTTCATGGGGGTTAAAACCCCTAGTTCATTCTTTGCTCCTATTGTCGAACCCGTGGACGTGGCCAAGGAGATCATCACCGCCATTGACTCTGGCAAGGCCGGTCATGTTTCTACCCCTCTTTATGCACGTTGGATTGGCTGGTTCAACGTCTTGCCCGCCGGAGTACAACGGATAGCGCGGTATACTGCTGGGGTTGACGATGCCATGAAGACTTACGTTGGCAGGGGTAGCAAAGAGCAGAAGAAGAACTAATGGAGATCGTAGCAAGAAATACGTTTGGATAGTTAGTTGGTGCGAAGCAGGTTACGTACCTGGATGTTTCTAAACTCCGAATAGGCACCATGGGGATAAGGGAACTGTTTGCAAGGGAGAGAGGTGCCTAAACACATGAATGATATAATGCTCTACATCTACATCTACACTTGCTGGCTTATCTTGGCCGGCGATCTAGTTTAATATGAACAAAGTCAAATTCTACTTCAAAATACTGACTTCAGGTGCTGTGCGGTTTCTATGAAGCCAATGCTTCTTCGCCTTTGGCCGAAGGTGTTCCAAGAATACGGTTGGGCGGGCAGGACAGAGGCCCATGCTTATCAGGGTATTTGCCTAGGAACTCGTAAAGAGCAAGCTAGGCCTGTAGTGATTTTTCGGCATGAGAATGCATGGAGGCATTATGTAGAGCAGAAGCTTGAAGTCATAGCAGTTTCCCGAGGAATAACAAGGGAAAGAGCGTGACTAGATGATGTGCGTGTACTTACGATTGAGGCTGAGGGTCTCACATTTTGGACTAAACAGTGACCAATGACCTCGGAAGATTTAGAGCAATAAAAACATGCTTGGGGTTATTATGTGTATCTATAGCCGAGCCGAGCTAAACGCAAAGCCTCATAAAAGCCCGAATAAAAGCCTAGAGTTGGCAGCCTAGAGATAACGGATGATCGCCTTGTTTGCTGGACGGATCGCATGAACGAGCAACAACAGGTTGCAGTTTCATTGAAGCCAAAGAGGCAAGAACAAGAGCAAGCCAAGGGAGTTTCCGGGATTAGCGTAACAATACGCAGCATAGGATCCCATGTGGTTGGCATGGCATGTATGATTCCCGCTTGGAGCCACTTGACGAACAGTGAGGTCCCCATCTCCTTTCTCTGCTTTTCCTTTCCTCCCCTTTTCCAATCTAGAGCCCTAGCTAATGAAGTGGGGTAAGGGGTGGGGGACTCCATTCAACCTTTCCGATACCCGTGAGTCGTCCCCAGAGAGTTTTTGTTCTTTATTTTCTTTGATTTTTTTCGGGAGAGGGGCTCTGGTCTGCCTGACGAACAATTTCTTGATTGAACGAAGCTTTGCGTGGGGAGATCGAGGCACGTTTCCTGTTGCGAGGCCATTGTTTGTTTGCTGAGTTGTGCAGTATAGGCGCATGGACACACATGCACCGAAAGCGCAACGCACGTAACGCAACGCACATTAACACACATTAACGCACCGCAGCGCACGTACATACAATAACACAAAGCAAAAACTAGCGTCATATTATAAATGCAGCTGCTGTGTTTGGCCCCGGCCGATGATGCTGGCAGGGAAAGGGCGGAGTTGGAGAGAGTGAGCCCAGTAAGAGGGCAAAGGGGCCATACGACACGATTTGAGACGATGGCTAGCCAAGATAGAGATGAAAGTAACTGGACATGAAGCAGCCGCCTCTGCTAGCCTTAACCAAGTGACATCGTACTGAGCTTGATTTCGCCTTTCCTGAGGCTATCGCAATCGCGCCACATGAGGGTTGCTTGATGGCATGCGCGCTGTGCTTGGGGCAATTCATCATGAGCTACCAAGCCGTCACGGATAGGTAACATTACACTGACTGGCCTGATGTGTGTGATAGACTCTATCTTGTCTTTTGTTAGGTTATGCGGGGACATCAGAGCCAGAGAATTCGATGAGTGGAGTGGACATGTATCGCAACGCCTCGACGTCAAGATAGTGTGATGTTCACGTGAGGCGAGCTGATTATCTGGTGTCTGGTATTTGATACTTGGGCTTTTTTCGGTGATCCGGGACTGAACTAGAATTACTGATGAGGCGAAGACGCAGAGCCTCTTTTTTCTACCCCCATGGAGCCGGGGTTCACAGTGGGGTTGAGTGGTATTGCAATAGTAGGACCCCGGCTGGTGTGGTCCGGGCTAGACCTGGGTCCGTTTATCGTGGCGCAAGTCTGGGGATTGCTGCGTTGAGGAGAGTAGGGGAGCAAAGGGACGCGAAAGCACTCATTCATTAGCGTGGGTATAGTCCAAGGGATCTCTAGTTGTCGAAAAATGCTTCTAGATTTTCTCTTAGCGCTTCTTCCAGCCAAAGCACAGACGAGCAACAAAGTAGAGGAATGGCCTCTCGCCCATAGTTGAAGCCTGGGGAAGGTTAAGGGTCAAGATACAAGAGCACAGCTTAACAGGCTGTTGTTATCAGTTGGCGGTTTTGAAGGGCTGTGATTGGCCAGCAAAATTCCGATGTAATATAGCCTGCTAGGATAGCATGTAATGGGATAGTGCAGCGTAGAATGCAATGTGCACACATGAGATAGAGCACAGGGGGTGTCGATCGCTGGTGAAGGCCGAGCCATGAGTACAATTAGGCCATTTTCAAGTCATAGGACGGCGACGTATGACGCTGTTATATGTTGGCTGCTATTGGAATTTGTATGAGGCACATTTCCAGCTGTCGAGGATACAACCGTGAGCGTGCGGTTGCGTTGTATATGTAGTGGCTGTAAAATGCACAGCACACATTTTCACTTGAAGCATGGCAAAATGACAAGGGCTGATAACGACAGCCGGGAGAGTCATTCGGCATCTGTGTGCGTGTGCGTGTGCCTGTGTAGCTGTGTAGCTGTGTAGCTGTGTAGCTGTGTACCTATGTATCCATCGATGTATCCATGTACCTACGTGCCTGTGTGCCTGTGTACCTGTGTACTTCTGCATCTTCGCACCTGCTTCGCTTTGTACATTTTTGTCTTGTCTTCACCAAGCAAGCATCAAAACTGTTTTTACAACATGTTGTAATTGTGGCGAGTCATCCCTCTCGCCTACAACAATGCAATCAAATCTGATCACATTAGCGGCCGCAAGGGAAAAAAAAAGTCCCAAAAGATAGAGGAATGAGGAAAAAACGCTAGCAAACGTGCTTGGATAAATCCACCCTTTACAGGTGTGACAAGAGAGAGAGTACGAGGTACAAAATGCAAAACTCCGTCCCCGTATCAGCGATCCCTCTCACCTTGGCATGAGAGTGGAAAGTCTTGGGCCTGGGTTGGCCTGGCCTGATGTCCTTTGCTTGGGTCTGGCCAATGAATGTATTCATGTGGCTATTTTTGCGTGGCGAGTACTTGATAACCATAATGAACCTGGCCAACGTCCACCCAACGCAACACAAAAGCAACAGCCTAAGTGCATGGTTCCGTTATAACGCCCGCAACGCTCCTTCTATCGCCTGCAACACGGGAAGAGCACCGTCACCGTAACGCTGAGATAGCCGTTGGTTGGGGCAACTGTGAAAAATGGTGGGAAGTTACGACAGCTTCTTGAACTTTGGGGGGCACCTGCCCTTTTGCGCCTGCTCTGCCCATTCAATCTGTTACAGTGCATGTGCGTCCCCCCTCCTTACTAGGAGAATCCAAGTGTAGAAAGTTGTGATGCAAGAGCAGTTGCTGCTCGCGTTTGGTCCGTTTGCAGTGTCTCTACCGCTGCCCTTTCTTGTTTCTATTGCTCTTGCCTTCTTTTCCATGCCTCGCTCTTCTTTCCGATTCTCCCGCTTTCTCTCCTAAGCCTTTTCGCTCATCCAATCCCCGCCTCTTTTCTGTTTTTTTCTTTCCTGCTTTTCACACAACCACCGACTATCATCGCCACTGCCTAGAATTGTGTGGCAGCGTGGCCTCACAAAACAGCTCGACTCTTTCATAAAGCTTCTTGCTCTAATCTTTCAGTTCCCTTTATTTACTTTAATTTGATAAATAACTAACCTGTGCTACCTGCTAAACGGAATCTTCAACGCCTAATCCGGCCAGCTACATACAAAGAGGAGGCAAAAGGCAATGGTCTAAGTGCCCTCTTTCGCTCTCCGTCTTGCTTGTCTTTTATATCACAGCCTTTCCATCTTCTTATTCTTCTACTTTATTCCACTCTCACCTACCCACTGGCCTCGAAAAGCCGCACAAGCCATCACATCAGCGCATACTGGGAATTCTTGGCTCATTAATCCAGGCTCTCTTCGCACCAGCAGCTTTGATCAAGAGGTGCTCTTCTTCCTGATCCTCTTTCTGCTTCCAAGTTCCTTTTATCGACCAACCCTTGGACGCCGGCAAGCTACGCAGCAACAGCAGCAGCAGCAACACTACCACAATTGTCTCCCCAAAGAGTCAAGAGGTTAAAAAAAAAACGGAACGTTGCTGTCTGCCTTGGTTTTTAATCTGCTGCCTGCTCTTGTTTTGTGTAAAGCACGATTGGCCGTCTTACAGAGAGTCCTGAAGCTTCCTTTTCTCTCTCCTCCCATCTCTTACACACCAGTCCGAGCCGTCGCATATTTTATACACAGAGTACAACTCGACTTTCTCAGTTTATCCTGATTGTTTGTGTTTGTGTTTTTATTTGCCCTCCACTCTCTCACAATGGTCAACATTTGGTGGGACAATGACCGAATCGAGTCCACGGTCACTCACGCTTTTGTCTGCCAACACCTTTTGCCCCAAGAAATCGACCGCCTAGGCCGCCAAGTCGGTTTTGGCGATGGCCTTACCAATGACACATACTGGGACTGGATTGAGACTAAAGTCAAACGCATCTTTTTGATTCTAGTCGATCTTGGTGTTCCGGACCAGATATTTGGCCTAATCGACGATTCTTGGAGTGATGCTGACCTTCCTTTTGACCTTGAAAATATTTCTCGTCTGGCCTTAGCTACCGCCAAGGATGAAAGACTTGAGAGACGATTTTACCAGCGCCAATTCCTGTACATGGTACGCCCACTAAAGAAGGGCGCCAACACAATTTATGGCGATAACGAAATGGTTCCCATTGACCAGGTCGACAAAAAGACATCAATTGTACCCAATGCTGTTGATCGAGTGACAATTGGAAATGATCACGATGTTGTATACTGGAGGCAAAGAATGCCATTAGACGTACAAGGCGGCCTTTTATCTTCGCAATTTCAAGAAACCGTCGACAACATGCGATCCATCGAAAACGACCACATTGTCTCCTATTGGGGCTCATATGTCTACCAGGGAGTTGGCTACGTCTTGTACACTCCGGCCAGCGAATTCTCCCTCAAGTCCTTCTTCACAAGTCGCCCAGTATCCTACAAGAACCTGTCAAAACCTCTGCGAAAAGAGTTGGTTATGAATTGGATCATGTGCCTAGCCGACACTATCTGCTTTCTCCATAGCCACCAACGCGCCCACTCACACATCAAGCCATCCTCCATCCAATTCACTAAAAACAACAAAATATTCCTTTCCGACACCTCCAACATGGGGCCCAACTCGATGAATAAAGGTGCCGATAAATCAGCGTCATTTGACCGAGAGTGGTACGACTACGCTGCCCCCGAACAATGGTTTAAGCCAAGCGGCCCCAATGCTGGCTCTAGCCGGCAACCGTCGTTTCTATCTTCGTCACCAGAAAGCTTCTCTATTTCAACTCCCCGTACAGAGTGCCACAATACTGCCCCTTCTCTTAACACGCACAACAATCTGCAACTCAGTCCACAAGCTGCCGACATATTCTCGTTTGGTTGCATCATACTAGAGCTGCTGAGCTTTCTTTTAAAAAAACAACAGAAATTTGCATCTCATCGTGCAGCAAAGCACAAAACAGCTGGCCGTGGTGGAGCTGTGCTTGACTCTTCGTTCCACAAGAATCTCAACCAGGTCGAATCTTGGATGACGGACCTTGCTAAGGAGGCTAACAAAAAGCCACTGTATAAAGATGGAAATCACATCTATCGCGGATTTATACCTTTACTGCGGATTGTCGCCTGCATGCTAGCAACTAATCCGCAAGATAGACCATCCGCACAAGAGGTTCAGCAACGTATCTACGAAATTGTGACTGAGCAATGCAATATTGCAGAGCCACACTGTGTACATCGGTACGATTTCGACTTTGGATTTGGCCAAACACACGCCCACTCGGCTACCATGTCAGTTTGCACACGGCAAATTTCCGCTCCTGGCTATGTCACTCGAAGTTCCGGGCGGCATAATCGGACAAGCAGTAGTGGTGGCATGTCGACGTATAGCGGCAGCACTGGCTCAGCATCTTTGCTAGATAAAGACCGTGAGCTAGTTGTGAACATGGACACAATGCGATCGCTCAGGTCGCGGGACCATGGATCCTCAGTTCCAAACTCGCCTGTGATATGGGAAGGACTACAGGTGACACCTTCGCCTGTAGAGCCTTCTTATAGAGGTGGTATGTTTTAGAAAATTATATACGATGGCACGTAACGACTACCAAACGTTTACCATGGCGATAATCTAATCGGAAAGTAGACAGTGCGGAGGATCACAAATCTAAGCCTTGGGCGGTGCAGCCCCTTTTTTGAGGGCACCATTTGTTTTGTACGAGTTTTTAGCATCTCTTTTTAGTCTTTTTCTTTCTTTTGTATTGCATTGAACAAGCGTTGGGTCGGAATACAATAGCGTGATTTAAATAATAAATTATAAGTTTAAATATTTAATGGAGTCAGCGTGTTCTACGAGGCCCCGACTTGTGAGGACCGCAGTCTTGGATCAGTTACTGAAGCGGCAGCAACGGCAGCAGCAGCAGCAGCAACACTCGCTTGAACATCGGCTTCTGTTGTTTCATGTCTCAAGGCAGACTCAATCTCGGGGTTTACTAGTCGTTGTGATTCATTTTGTGGCTGCGGCGGTGACTGCGATGCCACCTCTTCGTCAATATCAGTGTGTTCATCCATGTCATCAAGATCCTCACCCTCATGATTGGCATCATCATCAGCAGCACTGCCCAAGGCCATGTCCATATCAATTTCGTTGCCCAGCCCCATGCCCAACCCATCCCCACCTCGCTGTTTACGCGCCTGCACGAGGTTGTGGATGTCTCTGCTCTTGATACTGGACAGGGCAGATCGATTCAGCGCCTTAGCACGGCCCTTGAGCTCAGCAACAATGTGAATTGGCTTGACGCCAGCATCGACCATGGCAAAAATAATGTCCTTGACTGATACTGCAGCCTTCATACGGTATGATGCAAATGACGCTGGGTCCATCATCTCGTGGTTGTGTGTGCGGGCGTCGGGATTATCGCTCTCGCGAATTGTCCAGATCCACTCGACAGCTGGCGGCTCACTGCCCTCGCCGTCACGTAGACGCGGCCGCTTAACAGCTCGGATCTTCCAGCGACAGCCAGACCGCTCCTTGAGCCGGTGCTTGCGCTGCTTGGATGGGTGAGTGGTGGTAGGTGGGCGTGTGCGACGGCGGCCATTTTGACTACAGCGCCAAACCACGGCGGTGGGTAGCGTCTTCATCACGCACATTTTGTACCCAGCGCTTTCAGCATATGCATCTAGAGCTTTCCGCGCGTCTTTGATATTCTCAAAGCTGTGTCCAATCAGTGGGTGGTAAGGGTTAGCTGGCACCGAGCGGCCTGTTGGGTCATTAGGAAGGTAAGGGTGAGGGGGGGCAGGAATCATGACGCCAGTGGGAGTCATGGAATCTTGGCTGGACATCTGTTCTGAAATGCGGCCTTGGAGCTGGGCCTGAGCCTGAGCCTGTGCTTGTGCTTGTGCTTGGCTTTGGAGTTGGCTTTGCACCTGAACCTGGTTATGTGCGTGGTGAGCCTCAGCTTGGGCTCTGGCTTGGCTGGCCGCAACTTGTGCGTGGGCTTGAGTTAAAGCTTGTGTTCGCAAAGCTTCAGCGTGCTGCTGCTGCTGTTGTTGTTGTTGCTCGGATGTCAATTGAACATACTGGGCATGGGGCATTTGATGAGGCTGGAACTGGGATTGAGGCGCAGCCGATGTGTTCTGCATGGGCCGCTGGGAAGACATTGCCGAGGACATCATCTCAGGCGTAGGGGCAGGACCCATGTTAAAGATAGGTACAGGCTGCGGCTGTGACTGTGATTGTTGTTGCTGCTGCTCAATTAGTACCCGGGGCGTGGACAGTACCGAGGCTGTTTCTAGCCGAGAATGGTCTAAGACGCCGTCCTGTGAGCCCGGTACTGGTGGGGCTTCTGTATCCGGCGTTTCGACTGCATTCTCAGCGACTGCAGCCACAGTTGCATCCGCTGCGGGGGCCGGAGCGGGCGGAGCGGCTGCCTTGATGGGCATAATTGGGACCGGGGCTTCTGTGGCTGGCACCGAAAGCACGGGTGTAGGCGGAGCCGAAACCGAGGCTGATGCCGAAGCCACAGCGGCTAAAACAGCCACGTCTACTTGCGAAACTGCGGCAGATTCGGCCGTCGGACCTTGGACGGGGGCGGACTGTTCCTGCACATGGATTTTGACGCGTTGTTGCGTGGGATTCATTATCGCACAGGTTGCAGATTGAAGTCGCAAGTTTGCAGGCGTCTGTTTTATAGGGCCCTGTAAAATAAACCAAGTCCTAGATTTCCGTCTAAGTCAAAGACAACTAATCTGGCGGCGGGTCGATAGTGTGGTGGTGCTTTGAGCAGAATATTGAATCTTGGGAGGTATTGGAACGTTGAGAGGTTGGTGATTAGTGAAAACTCAGCAAGACTCTAGCCAAAAGAGGAGGTCCAATGTCACGTGAATTTAATGGACCCACTATTCCTAATTAGGATATTCAAGGACGTCAGAGATAAAAGCTTGATCATGTAAACTACGAAGAATATCGGTACTTAGAAGCTTCAATAGAATTGCTTTAGACTCTATTTCTTCCAGCAAACAAGCAGCGATTTCATTAGACATTCGGAAATATTGTACAAAAATTAATTAACGCTATCTCGTCATTTGCTCTTCGCCCACAAAGCCAACTCCTCATACCGTGACCCTGCTCTTTCCCAACTCACTAACATAACGAAGTAACTACTTCCGGCATGGTGACGCCTCTGGAATGTACCGAACCATGTATCCAAGATTTCAAGATGCCGCGCTGCCTGTGTTTATAGCAATGTAGCGCCTGATACTTCCTACACATCCTATCATTATCACTACCTAAAATTGCGCGTTTTCCCGCGTTGACCTCTATACTTACTCAACGCTGTCTATCCAACATGAAGATCTTCGTACATCTTGCAGTCGCTACCGTTCTTTGTGGAGGCATTTCAGGCGCACAGCTTGTGGCACAAGACTTCAGCATTGTCCAAACATGTGAAAGCCGTAGCATCTTTGGTACGATTCCCGTTGACGGCTTTGAGCCCTCAGATGCAGCTTGGGACGCTGAGTCCCAGCTTTTATATGTGGTTGATGACAATGGCCGCCTAGCTTCGATTCCTGGCCACTATCTCCGCGAGACGATTGAAGATAACTTCCCACAGAACTCGAGAAACCAGGAAGTGCTGCTTTCGGATTCGCCTGGTAGCAAAGACGTCAAGATCTGGAGCGTCACTCACGGAATGGACCTCGAGGGCTGCGCTGTCGACCACGAATTCCCGGATCTTGTGTACCTTGGAGCGGAAAACCCTGCTGAGATTCTTGCTTTCAACGTGACAGCTGGCGCCATCCAACACCGATATGCAGTGAATACTTACTTTGTTGATGACCTTGCGCTCTTCACAAGCCGCGGCAACAAACTCAAGAAGCACAAAAAGAACCGCCAGAAGAAAGGAAAAGGCAGAGCCCAAAATACTGGCTTAGAGTCTCTAGCCTTTTATCCCGGCCTAACCCCCGGAGCCGCTCCGCGTTTGCTTGCTGGTAGACAATCTGATAGCAATGTCTTTGTCTTCGAACTTGTTCCAGACCGCAGCAGCGTCAAGTTCGTGGGCTCTGTCAATCCCCCTGGTCCTGGACGTGACCTATCAGCCATATCAGTATTCCTAGGCAAAGTGTATTTCGTATTTGACAAGGAGTTTGAGGCTATCAGTGTGCCTGTGCGCCAATTTGAAGCTGCCATCAAACCGCCAAAGAGGCTCGTTCTTGGAGAGTCTAATGCAGACAAGCATGAGAAAGACACGCCAGAGTGGGCAGTCCAGCGATATAAATTCGACATTCGCGGCCAGGAGGGGTTCGCCTTTGCCTACTCGTCTTTCGCCTGTGCCCTGGGCTCGAAGGACTGTCCTGGTATTGGTGAAACTCCGGTGGTGTATGCAATCGACCCTCCTCGGAAGCCCAAGCTTGAGAAGGACATTTTGGTAGGCAGTTTCTCGCAGTTGCAGCAATGCTGGCGTGTGTAAATAGAAGACGCATCACGCCCTTGCGAAGTGTTGTTTGTGCCTCAGCTCTCAAAATCGGTCATTCACTATCAGCTTCCCAACCTGTACAGGAGTTTCAACACCGCTATCGATGGTATCCCTAGCTTTACTCAGTAGGAATGAAATGCTTAAGCTAATCAATACAACTTCTTGCGATAAAAGATGGTAGCATTTATATTCAAGGTATCAAGAAAGGGAGCATGCCCTCGGTATCCACACAATAGCAGTAAGGGCGAGAAAAGGAAACTTGTAAATCATCCATATGGTTTAAAAGCAAATGAGAAATGGGAGCTTATGCTTTAGACTGACAAACTAAAGCTAAGAAGCGAGAATGGAATGCACGTAACAGCGCACAAATGGTGGTTAGCGAAGGTCAAAAGGTCACTCAAGATTGCTACTGAACTAGCCTTGGTGCTCAAGTGCATATGGGGTGGTGGGGATTCAGAAAAGACACACAATGGAGGTACAAACACAAACCCAGTTATCAAAACATCTAGGGAGCCCAGGCTTCCAAACAACTGCCCAAATCCCGGGCTAAATCAATGGCATAGTTCCAGTGATGCGCCTCACCGTATACACAAGAATCTAGGCACTTTTGCACGCGTCTAACTCCGGCAAGAGCATTGGGATGATGTAACATGGCCATGGTAGTACACAAGTCAGGCCAGGCAGCATAAGCATGCCTCTCTTGCTCATAGGTTTTAACAACTTAGCAGCGTTGTAGATGGGCATTGTTTGAACTAAGAACCCTCCATGACGCAGCTGCCTGCCATACATGATTGTCCACGTTTTTTTGGTTCCTGCTACCACTCACAGGAATGGCCTGGCAGTTGCTCTCCCCCGCCCGCTGTTATGCCTTCCCTGTAATAGATACCGCTACTTCCATGTCTGCTTCCGCTCCCTGCATCTTCCAAAATCCAGTGCCTTCCCTTCTCAATACAGGATCTACACAGGCAGGCAAGGTCCACAGGACATCTTCTATTCCTGAGGTACGTAGAGCATGTACTGTTGTACATCCTTATTCTTAAGAAGCAGCCGCCGCCCCGCTAGCTTTACGGCTCTGAGAAGCTCCGTTACCTACATGACTCTAGCTGTTTTATCTTCTCTCATGGGACAGACGACTGAGTTTGCTTCGCTTACTGCCAGCCACACGATGACTTCTCTTAAACTCTCCCTTTTGCTGGGTCTTGTAACCTCTGCAGCCGCTATCTCGACTTTAGAGCAGTATGGCAACAAGATCTACGACCAGGAAGGCAACCAGTTTTTCATGAAGGGTATGTAGCATGAATCACGGCTTGGAACACAGTGATGCTGACTTTAAAATGGCAGGAATCGCTTATCAACTGCGTCCCAATGACCCTCTGATCGACAGCGAACAGTGCGCTCGTGATGCAAAGCTCATGAAAGAGCTGGGTGCTAATACTCTGCGTGTCTATCATGTTGACGAAACTGCCGACCATGATGGGTGCATGAAGGTTTTTGAAGAAGCTGGCATCTATCTCACCATCGACCTTGACGACTTCGAGACATACATCCTCCCAGTACGTCAACGATGGGAGAATCCCAAGGTCCCCCTAATGGATTAAAACTAACCCACATAGTACGATACTTTCTGGAACGAGACGCAATATGATTCATACGCCAAGACGATGGATGCCTTCATCACGTATGACAATCTTCTTGGGTTTTACGTCGGCAACGAGATCATTGCTAAGAGTGATCAATCACACGCTGCCCCATACATCAAGGCTGCCATTCGGGACATGAAGGCATATCGTGATAGCCGAGGCTACCGCAAGGCTCTCATCGGCTACAGCGCCACGGATATTGTCGAGCTCCGGCCCATGCTTCAGGATTACCTTACGTGCGGCGGAAACAACGATGAGATTGCTGATTTTTTTGGGATCAATGCCTATGAGTGGTGCACGCCCAACACATACACCGGCTCAGGCTATGACAAGCTGCAGGAGATGGCCGAAAACTTCCCTGTTCCCATTTTCTTCTCCGAGACAGGTTGCAATGTGGGCAGCGACCGGGAGTGGGAAGACATGGATGCGATTTATAGCGATCCCATGGTCAAAGACTGGAGTGGCGCGATTGCCTACGAGTGGATTGAGGAGAAGAACAATTATGGCATTGTTTCATACGGTCCTCCAGCCGACCAGGATGCTCCAACCACCGGAGATATATACGACGGCTTTACTCGAAAGGGCACGCCAACGCCAGTGCAGCCCGACTTTGACAACCTCAAGTCACGCTGGGCGACCAACACTCCTGTTGGTACCCCCCGCTCCGAGTATGACAGCTCGAGTGTGTCAACCCGTGAGTGCCCGCCAGCTACGTCTGGCGGTTGGCAGGTTGATGGTAATGTGCCCCTGCCAACATTGGGACAGACCTATACGGGGCCCCTGCCGGCAGTGCAAACGTAGATAGAGGAGGAAACGTATAATTTGTATTGAAAGAGTGAATCGTTGGTTTTTATGATGAGGCGATGAATCTACATAAAGTATGCGAGTTTTTGAAAGCAGATTGTCCCATCCATCAGTTGATTTGTACTACAAGGCTTGGTGTATCACGTGACGTAAAATCCACCCAAGGCTTAGGCCAAGGCCCCAGGCGTCATTTCTAGCGATGAACTTACTTCTAGCGCTGTGAGACCAAATTCCAACTTTGCACCTGCAACCACGAAAGCACCCACCCATAAACAACCACCTCACAACAACACTTTCAAAAATGGTTTTCGCGTGGAAGGCCGCTGGCATCAGGTATGTGACTAGCCAATTGAGAGGCCCTCTTCTTCTGGCTTTGCGGACAGCAGTGCCCACGTCAATTTCAGCGTTGTTCTTTTTTCTGCCCTCTCCCCACTCCCAACTCCACCCCCCTCCGCCCCCCCCCCTCTCCCACCCCCCCCC
>JAZBQP010000276.1:0-33270 GCA_038407015.1 Ceratocystis ficicola | reverse complement strand
GAGGGAGGAGGAGGGTGCGGAAGGGGGCGGATGGTTGTGTCTACTTACAACTCAGAGCAACGCTTAATGGGCATAGAGATCTGACGAGGCAGGAAATCTCTAGCCAGGCCGTACTCCTCGCCTCTAACAAAGCGCTCATGGCAGGGCTCCAGCAGATAAGCCGAGGCTAGGAATGAGTAGTCGCGGTACAGGGCATTCATCATAGGAACATCATCCTTGTACAGCTCGATTTTCTCAGATAGGTCGGGGAAGTCCTTGACGGCATCACCCAGCTTGCTCGAAGCCAGGAGACCAGGCGAGCCGTCCAGCTTCTTGACCGGCATTTTCTCCAGGATCCGCTCTAGAGGAGCAAACTCAGCGGGCAGCTGGACAATGGGGTCCATGCGGGGCAGGAAGCCACGAGTCGTAGACACCATGAAAGCCGGAAGCGAGCGGTCATGAGGCTTGGCGTCTGCAAGGACCTCAAAGGGAGTGTTCTGGATAGCCATGTTGAGTGAATAGAAGGGTACAAGACGGAAGGGCAGATGCAAGTGGTGTGGTGTGGTGGTTAGGGTTAGGGTTATTAAGTGGTGATAACTGGTGTAAGTGGTTGCTGGTGTCTTTAAAGGCACGAACACAAAACTAGCAGTAAAAGGCGTGAAGAAGAGATTTTGGACTTGTAGAAATGCCAGATGATGGGAGGTTAGTGTGGAAGACAAAGAAGAATTGAAGCAAGCTCGAGGCGAGCTCACAGCCGTTAATATACCCCGTGGCCGGAACGATTCCGGCCACAAGGAGAGAGGGGGTAGGAGGTACACTGGGCAAAACCTGGACAAAATTTTTCCCTATCTTCCTTTCGCTGTCGTATTTGTTGCCAGGACAGAAGAAAAAAGACTCATGTGGACCTTTTGCGTCAATGATAAGCAAATGTGTTGAGGGTGAGGGGTTAGCAAGGGGAAGATGGTATCGTGTGAAGAGCGATATGACTGCGGTTTTGCAAAAGAAGAGAGAGAGTGTCGCCACGACTCTAGCAAAATGTATACCAGTACATGCAGAAAAATAGCAGCTTCTTTTTCGTATACGACACATCAGTACCATTGTTCTGTAAGGCATTTTGTGAACTAGTGTCCGCTAGCCTTTGTTGTTTGAGGCCAGGTAAGAAGCCTGCCTGACCCATCCTCTTTGGCCAGCAGACACATCAAAATCATTTGCTTTCGTAACAGATATTTGACTCCAAAAATCCACATTACGGTATCCCTGCTACGCTGCTCTTTTTTGGGGTTCTAGTCTGGGAGATTTTGTTGAGGTGTGGTCTATCTCCGACGCTGCCCGGCCTTTTCCACCCTCTTTTTGCGCAGTAAAATAAGTGGGGGCACGCCGTTGTAGTGGAGTCACAGTGGCCGGAACAATTCCGGCCACTGATTTTTGCTCTTCGGAGGGTCGGAGGAAGCGCAGCTTAGAAAGGCAAAAGCAAGAACTCTGTGGAGGCCTGGTTGGCCTGGAAAAAAAGAGGGGGGAAGGATTGGCATTATGAAGGAGACAAGATAGGAGGCGTCCAGAGATAACGCGCCCAACAAGATACTTGCTCATGTACGGATTCTACACTACACTGCATGTACCTTTTTTACTTTTCTCATGAAACAACGCCGAGGGCTGCGCCAACTAAAGCTAGGGGTAAAACAACGGTTCTGATTGGACAGCTGGCTGGCTTAGAGTCAACATTAAGATTCGTAACTAGTCTTGGGAAAACACTGTGCTCTACTCTAGGCCAGGGTTTTTGCTTATCAACACAACTAGACTGTTTATCTGGCTTTTGTTTGGCTGCTTCCCTTCCGCTTGTCGTGTTTTGTCGTGCACTCGAGTGCACGGTCGCTTGTTCTCGGGAGGCCCGCGATAAGGCTCATGGAAGCCTACACAAGCATAGGCATCACAGCATGCACAACATCCAGGTAGGCAAGAAAACTAGTCATTCACAAATAACAAATTCTGTCTATGAGCACTGTCTAGCATTGAGCAACAAAATAAAATAAAGAGCTAACTTGGCAATGCATCATGCTTGAAAATACCATTCACGCACCTATCACACGAGCAACCCATAACACATAAAAATTCCAGCCTGGTTTCTCCCTCGTTGATCAGAAACAACCCCCTTCTTCTGCATGACTGATCTCCCTAAAAACGGCAAATAAGACTCTAGGCCTTGTTAGCTCGTCCATTCCTGGAGCGGCGGCCGTCCGCCCCATTGTACCAGTCTGGATGACTCTGACGTCTATATCTGGAGGTCGGTGGAGCAGTAGTCTCAGATGCAGCTGTGCGGTAGCCAGTCAAAGTAGATGTCAAAGTATGGTTCTGCCACGTAGGGCTGCTGTGGTCTAGGGGCGAGATGCTGGTGTCCTGACCCTCGCGCTCATGGCTACCAAACGTTCGGTATGTGCGCCTGCGTTCATGCCCTGTCTTGGCACGCTTCATAGTCTTGGTGCAATGTTCTAGCGCAAGTTCCCTGGTGTTGATGCCTAGGAAATGCTCGAGGCATGTACTGTCCGTGATGGTCTGGGGCAGGATCACAGGGCCTACAGGGTCGGTGACTGAATGATCGGCACCATTACCAGTAGACGTTGGGATGGCACTATTCTGTGTCATATTGGTGGCGGCAACACCGGCTGCTGGCTCAACCCACAAGTTCCCGTTCTCGTTCTTGACGACAATGGCGCTGCCTTCCGGGATGTATGCCCGCAGCGGTTCCTGAAACTCGCGGTAGCTCATGGCAGTTCCGGCAGGACTGATCAGCAGTGGCTTGGGTACCATGAATCCAGCGTGTTCAGTTGGTGCTCGCCTAGCAATCCCGCTCTTGATCCGGGGTGTGTGCTGCATCTCCAAATCCCTGATTGATGGCCATGTTGAATTGACCCATGGAAAGACGGTGCTTTTTGAGTGGTCCTGCTCCAGATGTGGTCCTCTACGCTGAAGACCAACATGTGGGGGAATGTAAGCCGCCTGGATGCCGGCAACAAAGCCGAGAACAGCTCTGACGGACAATGAAGAAAGCTGCATGTTGAAACTGAGTAGTTGGAGAAAGGGATGGCTTGTGAAATGAGGTGTGAGTGGGAAGTAGCGTTTGTTGTCAGTGCGCCGCCATCTACTAGGTTTTATACTTCCTGAGGTAGCGCCGGGAATGTCTGGAGCTCTGCAGTTTTCCAAGCCACCAGTAGATACCTAAAGGTCCAGCAACACCATTCCAACTATAAACTTTTGTTGGAACTTGGGAGGTTCTAGGGAGCCAAGATGATGCCGATGCACAATAGTAGGTATTAGCAAGGGAGTGTGTTACAGCTTAGAATAATGACAACGATGGTCTTTACAAGTAATGATAGGTGTAGATGAATGTTAAGGATACGATAACTGTAAAGATAATTTGCGGTATGGAGGATTTGGTAAAGCAAAGCAAAGCAGTGAGAATTAATAGAGTGAAGAGAAATACAAGCTACGAAAATCTAAAATGTTGGTGAAAAAAAAACACAACTCGCAAAAGACTAACCCAGGTAAACAAAAGAAAAGATAAAGTAGAAGCAAGCAATTACGCTCGTAGACATTTTCATGAGAGCAATTACCAACTGCGCAAAGAGTTTTTAAGACAAGATCAGATTCCAGACCAGGCCTGGACTGCTATCGTTCTGTTGAGCCAGGTTTGGAACAGCTTCTAGATTCCAATCTCAAGCGGATCGCGGGACGCAGTGCGAATGATGGTGCTGAAGGTGGTCGAGGCTGGAGGCTCTTCTGTGGCAAAATCAGGGCCAGACTTGAAGATGTCAAGGGGATCAATAGATGTGCTACTGGCCTCTACCAGCTCCGACAGCTCCGAAGCAAAGCGCTGAATGGCAGGGACAGCCTTCATATTGCCATATTCAAAAACAATGGCATCTGGGAGGTTTGCTAGGTCCTGTGGTGTTTTGACATTGTCGAGAAGGCTCAAGTCATAGGGAACTTCAAATTCAGGGATCTCCTGTAGGTTGTCAGGCAGATCTACCATAAGATTCGCAGCAACAGCGTTATTGGTTGTCTGAGGGGCATCAGTAATGACAGGTAGGACATCCATAGCTGCAAGAGTCGCACTGACAGGGCCCGAAAGAGATGAAGAACCCTGAGTAGTAGTAGCAGAAGCGGCGAGTAACTCAAATGCAGCAAAAAGCTTTCCATTCTCAGATACCTCCTCCAACTTTTCCGAGAAATGAAGCCAAGCAGGAACAGCACTCTTCTCTCCATACACGTATGCAGTGTAGTCTGGGAGGCCGAAAAAATCTTCGGGCTTTTTGATGTTGTTGATGAGATCCTGATCGTAAGGAATCTCAAAGAATTCAATTTCTTTAAGGTTAGCAGGCAGATGGAACTCTGGAGCGGGAGTAATAACAGCATCGAGTGTCTGAGAAGCGGTAGGTTGCTCATCTACACTTCCGCGAGGTACAATAGCAGGACCCGAGGAAAATGAGGAGGCGTGAGAAGTAGTAGCAGAAGCGGCAAAAAGCTCAAAATCAAAGCCTGGTCTAGTTGAAGCCATAGCCCTCATCTCATCAGAGAAGTACAACCAGGCAGGAACAACAACCTTCTTTCCATAGTGGTAGTAAATGGCATCTGGAAGGTCTCCGAAATCTTCTGGACTTTCTGCCATTTCGACACGCCTCATATCGTAAGGGACATGATAGTATTCGAGTTCTTCCAGATCATTAGGTAGTTCCGAGCTTGGGGCGGTTTCGGTTGCCTCCTCATGTTCATCTGGCAGGTAACGATCAACCTCTTTCTCATGTTCCATTTCATGGTTGTCTTCACTGGCTTCTTCTTCATTGTCAGGCATTGCGACATCCAGTCCCATAAAGCGATCGAAGTAGTATATCCATGCTGGAATATCAGACCTTTTGCCCTCTACATAAACTATCACATTAGGCAGTTGAAGATAGTCTTCGGTGCTCTTAATATTGTCAAAAAGCTTTTCGTCGTAAGGAACCTGGTAGAATGGCAAACTTTCCAGGTCATCAGGCAACTCTGCCTTGGGCTGTTCAGGTAACTGGGAAGCAGAAGGCTCCTGTGGGAGAGGTGGTTCGTCATTGTCGATACTACGCTCCATAATATAAGCCACTTGATGCAGCGTAGCAGTCATTGCGGAGTTCCCGAGCATGAATGCCTTCCAGGCAGGGACATCCATAGGTACACCATACCGATATATTACGGCATCTGGAAGCTTCAGAATTTCCTCTTGAGTTTTGGCTTGCTCGATGAGATGTGTCGGGTAGCTAGCATTGTACCAGGGAATCTTGCTAATGCAAGCAGGCAGGGGATCTTGAATAAAACCCATAGGAGAATAATGAGAAAACTCGGGCAAGTCGACGAAGAGATCGCCGTAAACAGTCCATGGGCTAACCTGAATCTTGGACCCATTGTTGTAAAAATCCATTTGCGGAAGCCTGTTGAAATCATCGGGAGTCTTGACATTATGAACAAGGTCCTCTGGATAGTCTGCTTTGTAGAGAGGGATGGAGTCCAGGTTAGCTGGCAGTCTATCCTCCCCAAAGGTAGGAGCAGTCTCCGCAGCGCGTGGGGCTTTGTTGGAGGCCGAGTCTTCCTTTTCGACGTGGTGGTAGCCGGCGAAAGCAGGCAAGTCCTTGAAGCGGTGGGAGTAGTACATCCAAGGGTCTGCCTCGGTCTTGGCACCATGGATGTAGATCGTTACTCTTGGCAGGGCCTCCAGATCCTTGGGGGTCTTGACACTCTCCAGAAGCTCCTCGCGGTAGGGGACTTGGTAAACAGGCATGTAAGGCATAAGAGCGGGTATGCCAGCAGAATGAGATTTGGTAGAAGATGAGGCTTCAGAAGCCTCATCGATAGCATACTGAGAAAATGCAGGAATGTCTTCGAAACGAGAAGAGTAGTAGAACCACGGGTTTGTGCTGACCTTGGAGCCATACAGATAGAAAATAACCGGTGGTAAAGCCTTGAAGTCTTCCGGGGTCTTAACGTTGTCAAGTAGATGCTCCGCATAAGGAACCCTGTAAATGGGGATTTCGGCCAGGTTGGAAGGTAGGGTAGGCTCCTGTAAGTCACCAGATGCCAAAAGAGTTGTATCAGGAGATGTATCTGAAGCCGTGTCGATACTTCCCGCCATAGCCATGGCAAGGCAAGAGGCGAAAAGCAAAGAAGACTTCATTTTGAATGAAATAGAGGCAGGGAAACGGATGCAAGCACAAGGTTGAATCCAATCCACCCAGCAGAATGTAGGGAAATGAGATATAGAAAGGAAGTTGTGCCGTAGAAGGAGGGGAAAACACAAGACAGTTCATGTAGCCAGAGCCTCGCTCTTATGTGTCTCAGTCAGTGTATGTATGGCCCTTTACCACAGATCCTTCTTTCTTTTATCTATACGTCGGACTAAGACCATTGTGATCCGAGTTGACCAACAAGACCGGATTCTTTAGGCCTTTGCGTTCAGAATTTGCACAGACCAACAGCATTTGCCCTAAGCACAGGCGCAAAATGTGTAAATTGCAAGATTTTGTGCTTACACCTTCGTGAGAAGTACACTGTTGTCTGTCACGCATTGCGTGCTAGTATCTGGAAGAAAAGGAAAGGCGCATTGAGTCTAAAATTGGATATAGTAGCAAGGTTTCTCTAGACCCGTGCTGTCATGATGTCAAGTCGTAGAGTAAGTATAACCCAGGACCAATTGCATGGGTATTTGAACGCATTTGCCTGTCAAAACTGTGCCATACAAGGAAGCAATCGGCTTATTCCAGAATGCTACATAGCTTTCTGATCCCACACCCATGGTATCGTTTTCAACTCCAGTGCCGATGCTTAGCCGGACAAAGGGACCATCAAAATAGCGGACGCTTTGCAACATGCTTTTGAGGCTATGCACAGCACACAGAGAAAATATCCCCATGGTAGATGGTAGGGACAACGGTTGCCTTGACAGGGATGTGGTCCAAGCTTCTTTCTTCCAAGTATTACCACATGTACTTGCATAGACGCAGCCGAGCGCCAAATGCAAAGCCGTTGTTCATAAAATTACTAACTGTCGATGTGGTCCATGATACGGTCTGTGATGGTGGTAGAATAGGGATGACTAAGCCATGGCATGTGCCATGCCACACCGCCCTGGCCCGAGTCCTCTGTTGTGGAGATTCCAGCTCCACTCGGAATAATGCCGGTTAAATACATTGTGTAGAGGTGTGGCACACGATGCTGTGATGAGATTCAGAACTTAGTCCTTGTTAACTCGAACAATGAACACATGCCACAACAACCCCTATTACTATGTCACAGACTGCATCTTGCGATAGACAGACAGTAGAAACCAGACATCACCAAGACGACCGAATTCACGCGACCTTTGCATACAGAAGGGGTATGGGTACGGTCACCGGTATTCTCACAGTTATCCACATTCAGATTGGCTTTTACCGACACTAACGTTCACAAGTGTGTGGCAGACACTTTTCCCTCCTAAATCCAACTTTTCGTATGGCCAATTGATTGTTGTTGTCATTAAATGCCAACCCTAAATGCAGAGGCTAAGACTCTTCTTGCTCTTCAGGCCTTTCAAAATACCCCAAAACCAAGCGTTCGAAGCGCCGTCCGAACAACATTCAATCGCGTTGACTATTCGATCCTCAGCAGCAAATTATCAATCACTCCATTCTCAACCTAGACTCGCAAGGATTGTCCCCGCGACTGTGTAGTGTAGAAGAAATGACCGATCAATGGCTCATTAACCACGACACACCACCAGCTAGCACACATTAGGCTTCAAACCTTGTCCAGCGACAACCAGGCCTTGAGACATGATTTTCTTTTCGAAAATATGATCACTAGAGAACCCTGTGCGAAGACTTAATCACTATCTATAATTGTTTTGCGCTCCTGGCGAACGCAGTCGTGAAGCATGGCACACGATCAGATGATGTTTGCAACTTTGATAAGACTGGGTCTACGATGGGTATATTTCAGAACGGGATAGTCATCACAGGCACAGGTAGGCTTGGAAAGCCAAAGCCAGCTCAGTCTAGAAACCGATAATGGGCTGTGGTCACTCAAGCGATTAATGCAGATGGCCGAGCGGCCTCGCTGTTTATCTGTGGCGCAGGCCAATATTACCCCGCCAACTGGCCCCGAGAACGCAACACCCCGGGCGATTGGGTTATTGTGACGACCCAGAATGGCTGGTCCGATAACGAGACTGGTCTCGAGTAGCCTAAGCACTTTGATAGCTGCACAGCCAAGCGATCAAATAGTCGCCATCGCCTCTTCATCCTTGGTGGCCACAAAAGTCATCACTCCATCGCATTCTAGAAATATTGTGAGGAGAGTGAGATCGTCAGGCTTTGTGTGCCACCTCATTCGTCTCATCTACTTCAGGCCCTTGATGTCGGGTGCTTCAATGTGCTTAAGAACGCTTACGGCCAAGACATGGAGCATCTGATCAGATGCTCTATAACCCACGTTTCGAAGACTGAGTTCTTCCCAGCATCCTACGCCGCATTTCAGGTCACCATGACGGAAAAGAACATCAAGTCTGCCTTGAGAAGGGCGGGACTTATTCCTCTCCACCTGGAAAGTGTCGTCTCGAAGCTTGATGTGCAGCTACAGACTCCAGCGACTACCGAGGAGGAGCATGCACCGTCGACCCCTTGGGTCTTAAGGACCCCAAAGACTGCGTCTGAAGCCCAACCCCAGTCAGAATACCTAGACAAACGAGTTGAAAGTCGCAAAGGTAGCGCCCCAGAGTCAATCCTAGAGGCCATACAGTCTTCTTCCAGGGGAACAAAGATAGTTGTGCATCTTATTGAATGCCAGGGTCAAGGACCTTGAACAGGCGAATGACGTGCCAAGTCAGCGCCGGGGGCACAAAGAACTCGACTACAGAAAAAAGGGGCAATAGTAGTAGAGGAAGGATGATCAAGTAATGTTGATGCGCAGGTCGCGGCCAAATTGTCGAGAGGTAGTAGTCAAGGAAGGCTAGTGTGACCAGTGGTTCAGCATTGTAGTGTCTGCGGCAAGCCTAGTCAGGAACATGTCAGGCAGTGATTAAGACATGTGGGGAAGAGTATAACGTAATTCACAAGCGAACGGGACACTTCCCAGTGCCCCTCGCATTCATTAATCCATTGCAATATAATAACAAAACAATATGCGTTTAAAATAACCACAGTTAGATTTGCCAGATGATTCTACATCTTCTAAACAGGCTCTTGCATCATGACCTGTCTTCCCACAATTGCCACAGTGCTGAATGCCTGCCGCAGTCTCCTTCGACTGACCACTGCTCTGTCGGAAGAGGGCCGGTCGGCGTTGCAGTCTTTAGCTTGAAATCCAGCTTCAATAAAACAGCTTGAGCGTTATGAGGCGCTAGTCATATCCACGATTGGAACGAGTCTTGAGCTCTGGTTGTCGCTGGATGAAGTGTGAAGCCCAGTGCTGCCCAACACGTCCCGCATCCCGTTCTGAGAGGAGGTTGGCTATTTCTTCAACACCGATAAGACTCACGAATCTAGATCAAGAATGAGCCTGACTAGAGTCTCTTCTTCGAGTAGAGTCAGTCTCGTAGAGTTGGCGTGTACATCTTGTCGAGCGCGTCCCCCCCCCCCCTCATTCTGGCGTATAAGGTGCCAAGGCTAGCCGTGGATCTTGGCGGCCTCTCAGATACCGAGTTCTGTGCTTTGTTTGATAGCGGCGATGGCAAAACGAGATTGGCCTCTTTAGAATTTGAAGATGTTGATGGTGGCTTGAGCAAAATGTCTTAGAAGATGGAAGTGTGAAAATCTGAGTGGAGTGTCCCGTTCGCTTGTCTGTCCTGTGCTTGTAAATTACGTTGGCGAATAGTTTTGATTAATTAGTTGTGTTTTTATTGCGATTTCTGTCTCAAAGGCACAAAAAAAGTGCGACACATGCACGTCATGTTTTACCGAGAATTATGCGAATGATGCCAAAAAAAAAACAAAAGGACCCACCCAAACAATCAGTGCCAGGTACTTCTAATTTTTCCCCAGATTCCCCACTTAACTTTTTCTCAGCTTTCACTATCAGAAGCCTGAGCCCTGGTACTATCCATATCATCCTCATCATCTTCTAAAAGATCCATCTCAAACATCTCGGGCCAGTCCTCATCTGAAGACTCGCTCTCAAAGTCTTCAGCAAGATCATCGAAGCCTCTTCCAGCACCCGTGGCAGCAGCAGCATCAGTTGTAGAGTACAAGTTGGCGGCGTACTCGATCCAGGGTCGGCCGTTCTCATCCACATCACCCACCCGGGCCCTTTTGCGACCAGCCAAGCTCATGTCCTCAAATTTATCCCCATTCTGAGGGACGGAAGCATCAGTGATAGTAGGAGGGGCAGTCGTAATAGTAGTAAAGGAAGTAGGCGTGGGGGTAAAGGTTGGCGGAGGAACGATGGAAGTGACAGGCAGATTGCCATTGGCACGGTCTATGTCGACGGTAACCGCGTCCGTCATCGTTTTTGGACTCGAGCTCAAGTTCTCAATCATGATAGTAACTTCAGGAACAGCGGGGTTTGCTGACCCATCAAGTCCAGAGTAAGGCCTGGGGTCACTCCCCTTGTTCGGCCATGACGCCCACGAGGGCCACGAGGGCCACGACAGCCACGATGTTGCGGAGGCAGTGGAGGCGCCAACCAAGAAAACGACAGAGGGTCTCATATCAAAGAGTGACAGGTGGAAGAACGGAGGTGAAAAGAGAGAAATGTGTCCACAGAACAACACAGGCAACTCGCCGGATGAATGCAGAAACCAAGAAAAACAAACTGAGTTGGCAGCTCAGCCCATTTTATAAGACAATACCAAGAACACTAACCGAACTTGCTACGTCCGGACCGGTCACAACACCCCATCAAGATTCAAGTCTAGACCATCCAGGTCCGCACATCGCAGATAGATAAGCCTGCCAACCCCACCCCGTCCTTTGCCTGAGCACCCTTGGACTCATCCTATTGTGTCAAGTGCATTGTAGGATTCATTTACACGCTCAATCGCACTCGCATTTTCGCCTAATTGGGCGCTTGCGTGCTTACATGGGGTCTATGTTGTCTCTCTAGGATGGTCAGAAATCTTCGCTAATCACGCTTACATGTATCCCCCCATCCCCCCACTCACACAGTCATACGCACGTTGCACTCATCTTTATGCTGAAAACTCCCATGTTGACACCTCCATACGTGTTGAAAATTAAACTTGGCATACACAATCCATTCTAGTATTAAAAAGTCCCCTAAAAGTATCCATGCGCTGAAATCCATCCAATGGATAGGCCACCAAGCACAGACGTAGTAGCATCTAGAACAACACCAAGAGTTGTCAAAATGGGAGGCTGCGAAGGGGAAAAGATCTTTTGCTATGGAGAAAGAGGAAAAAGAAATGAAATGCTAGTAGCGGCTTAGAAGGAAAGAACAATCATCTTTCAATGATGTAATCTGAATGACGAGTCTTTGCATCGATCGCAGTGTTGTTTCAGTCCCGGAGCTCGGATTCTGTTTGCGATCACTAGAATCGTCACCATCTCCCTGTCCAAGTTTCAAGCTGTTGGTAGAAAGAACCATCAGCGTTGTTAGTTTCGGTAGGGGCAGAAACTCCGACTCAATTCTCCTCATCTTGGCCATCAGATCTAATGGACAGCTGTTGCTTCGCCACCATGCGTTGATTCCGTAGTATCTCAACCAATCCAGAGATGTTATCACTGTTAACAGATTTTGGTGTTGAGGGCGAGGACTTTCCGATTTCAACGGGCTTGCTTTCAGGCTCCTCGTCAATTGGAAAGGCATCCTCGACCTGAAACGAGTAGAACATTTCATCCTCCTCATCATCCTCATCCTCCTTCGCCTCCTGACTAGGAACCTCGACTGCGTTCAACTCGTTAAACCGTATTATAAGAACAGCAGTCACGACATCAACAGCCACAAGCTGATGGACAAGAGATTTAGTTTTCTCAGCGGAGGTCCCGGGTCCTACTTCTTTATCATTTGACGCTTGATTGGTAGTCTGAACTTGCCTCTGGATCATTTCTTCAATAACAGCGGCCTTCTTCTGGAAGCTGCCAATCAATTGCACAAATTCCTCAGGACTAGCATCCATCGCTAAATCTTCTGCTTCTTGTATAGTCTTAGCCTCCTCCTCCTCCAGTGTAGTAATAGAGGAATCCTTGAGAATGCTATCTAAATTTTCGAGCAAAGGGATACCAGCAGACTCAGGGTAGTCACTTTCGGGGAGTTCAGTCGGTGAAACAGCAATTCCCGCGTCAGTTGTCGGGTCAATCTCGACTACGCCTTGACTCATCGGGGTAGGCTCAACATCGGCGCTTTCGATATCCAGGTCTTGACCCATGGAGATAGAGTCAACATCGGAAATTTCGAGATCCGGGTATCGACCCGTGGAGACAGACTCAAAATCGGAACTTTCGAAATCCTGGTCTTGACTCGTGGAGATAGACTCAACATCGACACTTTCGAGATCCGGGTCTTGACTCGTGGAGACAGGCTCCACATTGGCGCTTTCGAGATCCGGGTATTGACCCGTGAAGAGAGACTCAATGTTGGTACTTTCGATATCCGAGTCTTGACTCGTGGAGATAGACTCAACATCGGCACTTTCGAGATCCGGGTATTGACCCGTGAAGAGAGACTCAATGTTGGTACTTTCGATATCCGAGTCTTGACTCGTGGAGATAGACTCAACATCGACACTTTCGAGATCCGGGTATTGACCCGTGGAGATAGACTCAACATTGGCGCTTTCGAGATCCGGGTGTTGACTCGTGGAGATAGACTCAACATCGGCACTTTCGAGATCCGGGTATTGACCCGTGAAGAGAGACTCAATGTTGGCACTTTCGATATCCGAGTCTTGACCCGTGGAGATAGACTCAACATTGACGCTTTCGAGATCTGGGTGTTGACTCGTGGAGGTAGACTCAACATTGGCGCTTTCGAGATCCGGGTGTTGACTCGTGGGGGTAGACTCAACATCGGCAGTTTTGGTGGGTACAACACTAGTGAGTAAAGTAGTAGGTTCCCTGTAATCAGAAGAGGCGGAATAGATTTCCTCAATGTCAAGACTCGTAGTGGTAGGAGCGGGAATTCCAGCACCAAAAGTACTAGCAACAGTAGTGGTCGTATCTGGCCTATCGGAGAAACCACCACAGCAAAGTCTATGGAGCCACCCAGCAGACACGGTGGAGGCTCCAGTGAGGATAATAAAAGAGGTCTTCATGATCTCTAGCAACACAAGAAGAAAAATACAAATGAAAGAAAGGCAGCAGCCTGCGTGGGAGTAGAGGCCTGAAGATGATGCACAAGTGATAGGTCAGGAGCAGGATTCTCTCAACAGTAGCACGAGACCACCCCCATCTTTTATATTTTCTCTAAAATTAAAGCTACTGAGTTATTTCTACTGACTTCCATGTTAACTAAACATATACATCTGGCAAGGGCTACCAGAGCCATGATGTGAAGACAGGACAAAATCTGCAGCTGAGAAGCTGGAAAAGTATCGCAAAATGCCACCAGCGGGACAGGGAAAAGTTCTTATGGCAGGTGATTAGAATCGCTCCAAGTCCTGAACTTCGAAGCATTCGGTCAGACAGGTAGCCAGCTTATAAGACGCCGGGCCCAAGATGTGGTATGTGCCCATTCAGCACTGTCGCTTGCAATCACGTATTGGGGTCCGTGTTATCCTGCTCATGCCAGCTATTGCACTTGAACCTCTCTCATACATGGCGCTGGCGCTAGCACCGACCGCAAAAGAACGAAGAGGCGGACAGATGGAGCGCGACTTTATAAAAATGTGGCAGAACCTTATTTAAGATGATCACATGTTGTGACAAGTTCGACAACGTAGAGAGGGAGGGAGAAACCAAAAGAAAAAGTGTTTAGAACTGAATGAATACGCATGAGTACGTCATTCTACTGCCACAAGTTTCATTTAACTCAACATGAATGGCAATACTGGTCAACCGCAAGACACACAAACATAGGACCCGATAGTGGTCTAACCTAATGCAACCCCAGTAGGGCACCTACATAAAATAACACCAACCCATACACTCTTGCGAATAATAGCCATAATCATAATAAGAAGCAACCTCATAACTAAAGTCATAAATAACAAGACAAAAGAAAAGAAAACCATTTAGCTATCCAAGACAGCGGAGATTAGTACAGAAGATGATTTGCAACAAACAAAAGCTACAAGCAGAATAGAACAGAGCAGAACATAACAGAGCATAACAGAGCATAACAGAGCATAACAGAACAGGACAAAACAATGTAGACCATGCAGAAACCCAGAAAACCTCCTTAGAAATGAGCAAACCTGCGCCTAAAAAAGACACAGAACAAAAATCCCCCCAGCGGAGCTACAGTGCTGTAGTTAAAAATAGCACCAAATAGGAAGTACCCATTGTGTCGCACAAACCAACCTTTTACCAAAACCAATCACAACACCATCCTTCCTTCCTCCGCATTTTACCGATCCCCCGTTTTTAAACCAAGGAGGAATCATAGCAACGACTTGCATACCTCCGAGATAAGGGGCAGAAGTAGCGGCATCCGAGGGGGCAGTACTCCCTCAACTAGAATCCCGCTAACTCCAAATCGCTATCAAGGCCCTTGTGCATTATGCTGTTTACTATGAATGGAGCGGAAAGGGCGATAGAAATCTCTTCGATGGTTTCTTTCAGAATTTCCAGGTCTGAAATTGAATCACCAAGCTCACTTCCAGAGTCAGAAAAGGAGTTGGTCTTGCCGATCTTGACAATGTCCTCGGCAGCGCGATCAAAAGCGATCATCCCATCATTCATGGTTGGAGCTTTTTTGGCATCAGCGAGAGCATCATCAACCTTCTTTTTGGCAGCTTCGAGGGCCATGGACGCAGGGCTTCCTTCGTAATACTCGCCAAAAGTCTTGGAAATGACTCTCGTGAGAGTTCTCATGCTGTCTTCAGTCACGTGATCCAGAATATCTTGGGCAGTTTTCTCCTTAACAGGACTCAAGGCTTCGGTACCAGCGTTGTTGCTTACCTCGGTTTCAAAAGGACTGTTCTCGTCGCTAATGACACCGAAGGAGGCGGCGTCGTTCTCAATGCCGGAGGATTCATCATCACCCAAGAAGCCAACGAGCGTGAAAAAGTCAAGCATGGCCTGAGGATCGGAGAGATCATCATATTCCTCAAGTTCCTCAGCCTCAAGTTCATCAGCATCAAGTTCGCTAGAGGCATCGGTGTAGTCATCGTCCTCGTCATCAATGTCATCCAAGTCTTCCAGAGCGTCCAAGAATGTTTCATCGCTACCGTCATTGACAGGGATACCAGTAGGAGGAGAATCAGCTGTGGCGACAGCAGATGCACCCTTGACAACAGTCAAAAATCCACAAGCGCCATTGCAGTGAGAGAATGAGCTAGTAGAGACAGGAGATTGGGTGGTGGTAGGCTCTAGTGTAGGCTCCACTGTAGGCTCCACTGCAGGCTCCACTGTAGGCTCACTAGTAGGCTCATGGGTAGGCTCATGGGTAGGCTCAGGGATAGTAGGTTCTTGGGTAGGTTCCTGGGTGGGCTCTTGGACAGGTTCTTGGGTAGGCTCAGGGATGGTAGATTCCTGAATGAGGACACGATCAGGCCCCTGAGCAGATCCATGAATAGTTTCCTTGGCGGGGTCCTGGGTAGGCTCTTGGGTGGGCTCCTCAGTAGTAGATGCGAAGAGCGCTGAATTGATGCTCACCTCCTCATCATCATCAAATGTGGTCCAGTCGGAGAATGGCGTAAAGGTACTCTGGGGCAAGGTAGTAGTCGAGGCAGTAGTTGTAGTAGTTGTAGTAGTTGTCGAGGTAGTCTCCTCCAGAGCCTTGGAATCAGGGATGACATTCTCCTGCTCACTAGGCTCCGAAACCGCCTCGCTGACTGGATCAATGGGCCCCAGAGCCTCGAAATCAGTGAGAATATCATTGGACTCGTGACCCTTGTCAGACTCATCAGTCTCGTCAGTCTCATTTTCAACCTCAACAATGCGTCCTAAACTAGAGGGCCTCCTCGTATTCTTGAAACCATCTTCAAAATAGCCACCCTCATCTTCCTCAACACCTACTCCCAAAATTGTGTCCGCCCAGCTCACGGTCTTCTTAGGAGGTTCTCCTAGGTCAGTAGGGATAGAAAGAGACACTGTGGGTGAAGTAGGCTCATGGTTCTCCTCCAGCCATTTTTCAATCAAATCAAATCGATAAGCACCGTGGCGGCTATTGCCAGACCGAGGAAGGCCAGTCGGAAAACTGATGGTCTCGGGGGGAGGTTGCTGGTCTGCTGCAGTCTCGGACAATCCGGGGCCGCCCTCAATAGCTGGTTCCTCAGCACCTTCAGGCACTGTAGGGTGCACCATCCCATAAGGCATTCCATGGTACTTAGCGCTACTGCCACCGCGATGTCTATGGTGGGCTACTCCAGACGCCCAGTTAGAGAGCCTCTGACGGAAATGATATTTTGTAGCAGATGCCACAGAGGCAGCGCCGATGAGAACGTGCGCGGGCTTCATAGTGAGTAGTAGGTATAGCAAATATAGTAGTGTGATAAAAGCAAAGATGTTTAGTAAATGAAAAATAAATGTTCGAGTGAATGAATGACTTGAACAGTAGCAAATAATGAGTGGACGATAGTGGGGAGGGTAATGAAGAGCAGAAATGCAAAGGAGTGAGTGAATGATTAGTGATGCAGGACATATTCTAGAACTGTCAAGCAAGGCGACACGAACGGACTTTATATCCATCGACCCTGCATTATAATCATTCCGTGTAAAGATCGTATCTTCCACATAATGGCTAATTACGAAAGTTCCGGGTGAACTTCACAGGACGCTGAGATGAAGCTTAATTGCAAGGAGGTAGGCTATTTCAGTTTCACAAGAATAGTTTTACATGATAAATAGCAAAGATCAGATCACCCTGCAGCACCGGCAGCATATCATTCAGAAAAACAAACACCACAAGGTGAAAAAAAAATAAAAACAGGAGCAAAGGTGATCTTTGCGTCCAACAAGCATAGCATGTGTGCATGGATAAATCCTTATTAGCGCTTTTTTAGGCCATGTAGCTAGGTGCTACAGCCCAAGACTGACATTTTCATCCCTGCACTACCGCCGCTTTTGATGCACCACAAACCCAAGTCCCAAGATAAGCCAGCAACAGCCAGAAATAAATTTTCAACCCCCAAGAGGCGTATTTTCCACTGCCGGGTTCATGCGCTTTTCTTTTTTCTTACCTAGACTGTATCACACGTGATTAATTGAAGCTCAAGCCCTTTGTTCGTTCCTGTCCTGTGACTTGGCGGATAAGTGTCTAAAAGAACATGCTGTTCGGCATCTCCAGTGTGCGTAGGGGAAGTGCGCCTGCATACAGAGGACCTCTTAGCAAGCTGCCATCAAGCTCGGATGTAGTTCCGAGAATCTATTTTTAGTATCTATGCGCGCCACCAAGCATAGCAGCAACCGCCTCTCTTCTCATAACCCTGGACGAGAATGACGTGTAATGTGATTTCCATAGGGTTACATGGGGCTCAATAGAGCCACGGAAACCTATGGTTTTAAAGCCACATGGGACCTGGCTCCTCCCACTAGGGAAACTACCGCTTAGACGTCACTTTTTGCTGCACAAGCATCAGGCTTATGCAGGCATTGGATTTTATGCACTCTAATTAGCTGAAGACATTTCCGCTAGTGCATATTTCATGCTTTGGGGATTCTGCCGATGTGCCTCTTATGGCTAGGCTAACCCTTGCATAAAGGAACAGAAGAGGGGAGATGTTCGTCGTGTTGAAGACTTCAGTCATTACTTTGAAATGTGGTTTCTTAAGCTTGTGTCATCACTCTCAAGTGCTATGATGCCAGCTAGCCAGCCCCTGCTCGGGAAAACGATCTCATGACAGCCAGAAACTTCATGTGCAAGCGGTTAAAGAATTGCACTACTACTTCAGCCGGTTCGAGAGAGTACCAAGGAGATGGCATATTTAGACTGGAATAAGACAGAGGATGATCATTGGGTCAGCTGCTAGTGCACAAGCTTCACCGCCTTTGTGGGGCTTGCACCTGTGAGTTAAAGCCAATCAGAGTGGGTAAAATGTGATGCCCACGTAAGCTTGACGCCTACGTAATAATTGCCCTAGTGGGAGCCAGGTCCAGTGTAATTTTAAAGCCACGGACACCCGTGGCTCTATTGGGTCCCGCATAGCTTCAACACTACCGCCATTTATCATTAAGCATATTTCAGGCAAATGCTGCCACTAGAAAGCTATACAGCCAAACGGCCCAGCAGTTCATCGATAGCCCAAAGAGCCGTAGAAAGCCACAGCGCCATAATCCTGGGTCCTATATGCATTCACCGGGCTGTCTTGCTTACAGATAGCCTTTTTTCTCCCTGCACACTGCGCTTAGTGGCCATCAAGTAAGTAGCAGGCACATGCAAGCGCTTGCATCACGAGTCTTGACAAAAAACAACTTGAAAATCATATTAATGCGTTAAGATATCATCACAAAAGCCTCCATCTCTCCCGTCTCTCCCATCCCATCCTTCTACGCCGCGGCGGCAGCCATTCTTGACCCAGGCTCTCCGCCAGCACTAGTAGGGGCGGGAGCAGAGGGGGCGTCAGTAGTTTTAGAATGCCTCAAATGATCATACTCGGAAAGAATAGAGGCGTCTCCTTTAATGGCATGAGCCATCTTCTGATCATACAAATCAGCACCAAATCTCCCTGAGCCTAAAGAGGGACGAGGTGCTTTCCGTAGAGCTTTGATCAATTCGCAGACCTCCATAATTTGTATATAGACAATAGTGATAGTGCATCCATCATCGCTCATCTCTACGGCCGTACTGGTAGAAGGGGGGACAGAGGTTGTAGAGGTCATCGAAGTCATTGAGGTGATTCCAGTAGCAGTTAAAGGCCGGCCGCTAAGGTCAGGCGAGAAACTGCAGTGTTGGTTCCCCTGGATGTATCTGGTTGACATGATGGGGCTGCAGTCGGGGACAGCAGGACCAGTTATTGAAGGGGCGCTAGTAGTCACAGCACCACTCGTTCTTTCGGGTGAGCTTTCCGGTGTGGCAACAGTAGAGACATCCTGAGGCACGTATTCCAAAGCCGGAAATCCGGCTCCACTATTAGAGGGCTCGTCTTCGGGAATGTCATCGTCGTGCGGAAGCTGGCCTCCAATGCAGTTGAAAGTTGTGCAGGTTTTCAATGGCCAGCCAAGGCGCATGGCCGCGGCCACAGAAAAGGACCCAAGGAGGAGGGCAGAAGGCTTCATCGTGAGGGTTGTTGGTTTGACAAGCTGGACGAAAAACAAGATTGAGTAAAGCAGGCAAGTCTCGAGAATGATATTGCGTAGTAATTTTGCTGGCAGTGGGGAAATAGAGAAGAGGGAAAACGCTGATGGAGAGGACGTTCAACGATGCACATCTTTATATATCAGTGATCCGCCCACTATGAACCGATATCTGGCTGAAGGCATGACATGTCTAAAGCATCAGAGCGTTTATCATGACCCCAGCCCCAACAGGCCTATGCCCTGCTAAGAAACACTCTTCAGTGGAGCAAAAGGCAAAAAAGAAAGGGCGATTCCAATGGCTAGCTTGATAGGACCGGAATCAAAGGTCGAGATGGCTTTGCTAGAAACCCGACGCCGATCGAAGTGACCTGTGCTTTGCGAGGCCAAAAATCAAAAAAAAGTCTACTAGTCTATTCCTGGCTAAGCACATGGTTGCACGGCCTAGATAGGATGCATGACGAAAGGTGCCTGACTGACAGGTACATCGAATTACACTTTGTTGAAGAACACATGTACAAAGCAGCGGCATTACCCCATCATTCTTTGAATGTGTTAGTACCGCAGCGAGCATAACACATGGCCATTCAATATCTAGAACGTTGTCCTAGCTGTGCCGTAGCCAGCCGAAAACTGCCCGCAGGCCGTCTAAACAATATGAAAACGCACCTTGGCAATTTGCATGGCGGAGGTCCGGGGTCCTTCTACTCGCCTATGTACAAAATAGCCTACTTGTCTGTTTGTTCCAACATCCATCCAGACAAACGCATTGCACGATAGATCTGGTATGTGCGTTACCTTCAATCCTTTATGACAGCATCACTCAGGTACTTTTGGCCGATACATGACTATTTTCCCCTACCCCAGTAGCAGCCCCATGCTAGAAAGTGCGCAATAAGTAGGCAGTGTCGACTGGTACCGAGATGAAGGCAACGTTTTAGGTCTGCAAAGGAGATAAGACAGAAAGTCCGGGTTTTAACATGGACATAAACAAAAGAGCAGGCATTCTGGGTGACAAGACTTGATCAAACAGGAGATAAACAGATAATGTCCTACGGGAGATAGAGTGACATCCCGGGGTTCGACTGTCAAGAAACATTCCTCTCATTCTAGAACGCTCAAAGCTCAACAAGACAAAACAAGAAGCATTAAAAGGTGTTTGGAAAATGGTTCAGACCTTTTCTGGCCAACATGCATCCGAAACGGGCCAACTGCCTACACTGCCCAACACTTTCGCAGTTTTCTGCTCCTGTATTTCGTAGCCCTAGGGCCTTTTATGTTGTGGAAGAATTTACATGCGTCTAAATGCCGGCAGACAGGGCTGAACACACTAACTCACTCGGTGTCCGTTGCAGAAAACGGGCTCGTACTCGAGTGCGGATTCCGCATCACGGCAGAAACTAAGGCCCGACATCCGCTACGCTCAGTGAAGGACGCCATTAGCAAATGGGCCAAGTATTAACACAGCATAAAACGTCCCCACAGCTTTCGCACGTCTGGTCCAGATGTTGCCGTGACTTGCTATGTATGTCCCACTAAACTTTGAACTCATGAGCAAGTGGTTGGCCCAAGATCCCACCCCACCGACTGTAGGAACATGTTTCCGTCTAATCCAGGTTGGCATAGATCGCAAAGAATTTAATCGAGATGACGAAGCTTCGCTTGCTGAAGTAAATAAGCAGAATTCAACCCCCATTGCCAAGTAGTGGCCCTGAATCCAAGCAATAGCGCCCAAGAAGAATGCCTGGACGGTGCATCCGAGCAAGGGAATTAGCTTCTAAGCACCTACATTCTGTGCATTATTTTTAAGCAGAATAGCTACACAGGCCCAATACTGACCGGTGCTTTCAAATATGAGCGAAACGAGGAGGTTTAAGCCCGTCCACCAATCTCAAGAGCGAGTTCGTGGTCCGTATGCGCGCGGTGATTTGTAAGTAGGAAGGCTTAGCTATTTCAGGCAAGCTCTAGAGGTTGACGGGTCAGGGGGGGGTTTGTGTGTAAGTGAGAGTCTAAGCTAAAAAAAAAAGGCCTGTCGGTAGCAAGCCAGAAGTCGGCAGATAAGCTCCGACAAGGGTTTAAGGATGCTGGTACCTAGGGATGAAGAGACATGAAGAGAAAGACAGACACCCTAGTTAGGGTTATTTGCACGTTGGTGAAAAAACCAAGATATTTTGCGTGCTCCACCTTTGCTACTCAGTGTTCGTCATTGTGGGTACATACAGACCTCAATCAGTCCGGTCCCGCTTGCGAATCTGAGTTATTAATGTTGGGCTTGCTGGCGTTCGCATGGTCTTCGGCTGGGATGTCAAACTTGGCCTTTCTAGCCCTGGAGGATACAGTGTCTTTCTCTGAGAATCTGTTCTTGCTCACGTTGGCGGGGCCAAAACTCTCTTGGCGGTACTTTCTTCTCGATTTGCTGACATGTGCATAAGATGTGTTTGCGGTTTCGCGGGGTTGACTTTTCACTGCTAAAATTAGTGAAGGTCTATGCAGTACGCCATGGTGCATTTCTGTGATTACTAGCAGATTACTAAGAGTAGGGCAAAAGTGTGTCCGCCACAGTGGCTTAGTGGATGGTGGCGGTGCCAGTGCCAGATGCGGCCTGCACCTGGCACAAGTGTTCGTCAACCAAAGCAAGACTTCAGGCCCGCCCCACAAGTCGCGCTATTATCCATTAAGCGGCCTTCCAAAAGCGGCGAAAGACAAGAATGCGATTGGGAGAGGAAACCGAACTTCCATGGTGATAGAGGAAAAAAACTAGGGGCATAGAAATAAAACAATAAGAGTGCGTTTTTGATGGCAAGGAGAGGAAAGGAGAGCAGGCATGAAAAAAGTGTCTAAAATTCTAGGCGGACCACATCTTGGGGTCGCCTCTAGCCCAGTTCAGCTCAGGCCCAGGTCTCGTCGTCTTGGATCTTCTTGATGCGTGCCACTTCTGGCGACGATAGTTTTGTTTGAGGGCCCTCAAAATGGACAACGTAGAGACGACCTGAGAAGTCCCAGACAAAAACACCAAGAAATTAGCACATGAATCGAGACCAAACATTGTGCCAAAATCTCCAGGGCTGTTTGTTTTGTTCAGCCGTGTTTTGATTTTCGACACTCTCCCCGAGCATGCACTGGCACTGCATAGCTTCAGCCAACTTGACGAAAAAAACCTCCAAAAAGTTGTCCCCATCTAATGTTTGCAGGTAAGAAAAAAATCCCACGCCTGGTGAATTTATCAAACACTTCCCAGTTCCCTATTTTCTCAGTCCATTTTTTTTCCCTCTCATTTCCGGATTTCCATCGTCTTCTTTTTCTTCTGACCAGATTTTCTAGCACACCACAATTCCTCTCCTTTAATTTTCCCTTCTAGTCTTTCTTTACTTACATCCCATCTCGAGAGCGACGCTGCGCAATTCATCGTCCTGTGTTATCATCACCATCGCGACAATTTAATTCTGCTATTTTTATTGTCATTTTTTCGTCGCTTTCATTTCTTGGGCTTTTTTTTTACGCTTTGCTCCTTTTTTGCAATAACCTAATCAACTCCTTGGTTGTCCCTCTTCTTTCTACCTTTTCGTCGCCGTTGATTCTATTTCGTCTCTTGTTAGCCGTTTAATTTCACTGTTAAGAACGGGCAACTTTGTCTTCATCTGACGAATTCCCTGAGACCGTTTGTCTCTGCCTCCTGTCTCCTTTCCTCGACAACCATATACAAACCTGCTGTTTCTTCATCATCCTCGCTTGCAAACGCAATCCTGCAATGGCTGCCGCTGTATCGTCAAAGCCTGCGAGTGCTAAAATCACCCTCAAAGTCACCCCGGAGAAGCTTCGAGCTATTCTCCACCAAGAAGACAAACTCCAATCGCCTCTCCCTGACCTCAAGCCTGAAAGAGAAGCCTCCACGGTTCCCTCTAATACAGCTTCCCTGAACGCAGTTACTGTAGATACCACCATGTCTATGACGAACGGCGACGCTCCAATCACCGACTCAGCCCCGGAGACGCCTGGCCAGCCCGGCACTCCATCTATGGCTCCACCAACTAAGAAGGGTGTCAAGCGGGCGGCCCCTGGTGTCAACGGAGAGCCACGAGACCGCAAAAAGCCTGGACCAAAGAAGAAGAAGCTGTAAGTACTGAGACTACACGCCCGCGTAAAGCTGAACACTTCGTTTGCACTCAGTCTTGTCACATGCTAACACAGCTTTTGTACATGTAGTGATGACGGCGAAATGAAATCCGATCGAAACCACAAGCTAGGCCCAAAAGCAAACCAAGGTGCCATCAATGCCGGCTTGCGCGCTCTGGATCGTTCTGGCAAGCCGTGCCGCAAATGGGTCAAGGGCAGCTTCACTATTAAAAGCTTTACTGGCGTCACCTGGGACATTTCTCGCTGGGCGGCTCCCACTCAAGCTAAGCCTGAGATCGAGGGCGCTGCTGACGTTGCGACATATGACAAGGCCGCAAGAGAGTCTGAAGTAAAAACCACCAGCAAAGTAACAAAGACAAAGACAAAGACCGCCGATGTTGGTTCAAAAGATGCGTCGGTTGCGTCTGCATCTGCTCCCGCATCTGCGTCCGCAACTCCTACACCCACTGATGTTGCTGCTTCACCAACCGCAGTGGCTTCAGCAGCATCAGTATTAGGCGAGAAAAAAGCCGGCAACGAAGCAAAGACAGAGGAGGCCCAGGATGTCGACATGCAAGACGCGTCGTCAAGTTCCGTTCCTAGCCTTGCAACAAACTCGCCGTTGCCACCGGCCATTGCCGCAGCCTGATGGGATATTTATCGACCATATAGCCTTCTGCCATCACCATTGCCTTTCTGCTACTTCGCCATTTTCCCTCTTTTTTTTTTCCTATTCCCTTTCGCTAATACGCCAGTATTTTGTTGCGCCGAAAGTGCTCACTCTCTTTATTTTCCTCTTGGCTTGGTCCACGGCTTCTCAGCCAATTGCCCTCCCGTGTCATGTCATTTCTGTTTAAACCATGTATCTTCTTTGCTCATTACTATCATTGATTGTTTAGCAACGGCGTTTTTTGTTTCATTCATTTTTCGCCATTCAAGCCTTCACCGTATCACGGGGTTTCTTTTGTTTTGTTGGTGGTGCTTTGTCTTTTTGTTTATTCCTGGGGTTTCAAGGGGCTGGCCATGGAATATGATCGTTTTCTCCCTTTTCTTTCTCGCCCCGTCACTTTGTTTATGTTGAGCCAACCCAAGTCCTACAATAGAAAGTCCCTGTTATTTTTGCCCTTTGTTCTGTTTCCCTAACCTGTGCGCTGTGTTATGGCCGGATTTTTCATCCCAAATGTGTCTATTGATTCATAAATGACAACAAAGGTTGCTGTTTTTTTTTTTTTTTTTTTTTCGCGTTACAATCCCAAACTAGATGAAATGATTCTGACTCATAAACAAGCTGCGCCTTGTTTTCTTTCCGCAGGCAATGATTTCTTTCTCTTTTCACTTGCTCTTCTTTCCATCTGTGTTTCTGGTGCATAATTTCCGATCCAGAAACCAGATGTTGGCTATTATACCTGGGCTATGATATGCTGTCACGTGATGCATGAAAACAAGGGTAAGGGCGTGCAGCTGGTTCCTGAAATTTTGACGGTTATATGACGTTGTTCTGGGGAGCAAGGGCTAAGAGATGGCGACAGGCGAACAGGGATACGTGTGAATAAATAGGGAATTCGATCGCTTGGTCGCGAAGGTTTGACGGCTGTGCTTTCTTATATCGGTGCCTTCTGTGGGTAGTATTATTCTTCTGCTATATATTGTCCTTGAGTAGCAGGATGGAGAAAGCTAGGCTGTGAAAGAGAGCTCATCACTCCCAAGTTCAGTGCTTTGTATCTAGTGAGCGGAAAGGATCGCACCACATGGTGATGCCTTACAGATGTCAGCAGGTGTCAAAACAGCACGGCAGCTGGCAGCCCCTCGTATCAGGTGGTCTTTGAGCTGGATGGGGAAGCTCTTTTCTAGCTTCAGTTAATTAGAGAGAACACTCATGACTTTTAATCGTACCACCCAATATTGACCACCGACGAAGACATACATACAACGTGAAGTCGAACTAGCCGATTTCTGTCCATCACTACTTGCTTCTCCAGGCCATTATTGTGTCCTTTTGTAGTGGTGCACCTTAGTTGACCTACTGGCCTATCGCGATAACACGACAAGGCTGCGTACGGCTATCTTAGCTCTGATTAGGCAATTCTGCAGGACAATAACTGGCGATTTCTTTCCTCGTATTTCTATTTACCTTTCACTTTTTGCCTTCACCTTTTCTCTTTGAAACCTTCGTTTTAGTCTAGCTTGGACTTCTCTATTTGACTCTGTTTCTCCTTTCTTTTGGCCTTTGGTTGCTTTGATTCCTTGTCTTCTCTAACCTAACTGTCAACAACCTAATTCTCCTGCTTATCACACCAGCTCACCCACTGGAGCCCCCTATATTTACAGGAATCTGGCAGCCTCTTATAGTGCCCCCCACCACGAACTCACATCTACCGCTTTTCTTCTTAGTTCCTCGGTGCTGCCTGTGTCTGGGTGATCCCTCCATCATCTTTTGCCTCATCCCCATCATGTCCAACAACGCTTCTTATAATAGCTCAGCTCGACGCTCTGATCCCCTCACTACCTTCCTTGGCAACGAGTCCTCGCGTCGTGTTCTTGGTCAGCTTCTCGCTGACTCTGGCCAAATGTCTGCTGCTCAACAGGCCCAAGCTGACCGCAATACCTTGAACACACGCTTACAAAGACTAAGGGCCCAGCCACGGCCAGACTCAATATCTAATGCTCGTCCATCTCACCAACCCAACACGCCCTCTATGTCTCGTGGTGTAGATCTTTCCCGTTCCCCAGCCGAGGTGCCCCGGAGTCGGCCCTGTCCCTTTATCCCCTCTTACCTAGTTGGCTCGGCCTATGCCAAGAAACTAGTCGCCAAATTTCCCGAATTAAAACAACCGCCTCCCACTTTTCTCGGTCGACATTTCCGGCCCTCCCAGGACGACGCGGATACCGACGATATTAAAGTGAACCCTATTCCTACTTACTGGGACGAAAACAATAAACACGTCGGCCTTGAAGTGTCTTCCGATGGCTTGGAGCTGCGTCATGTAGGCTCTAAGCAGCAGCATGACAACGATACCTCTAGCATCCGCGCCAACTGCCCTATACCAAAAGAGATTGGCTTGTATTATTACGAAGTCTCGATATCGCATAGCAAAGCTAAAGAGTAAGTTCTCTTGTTGTTTCCTCGCTATCAATCCTGACGGCAGGCTTCTAACCCGACTCATAGAAATAAGATAGGTGTCGGTTTTGTGACCTCAAAGACCAGCTTGAATAAACCCCCCGGCTGGGAAGCAGGCTCTTACGGATACCATAGTGACGACGGCAGCAAATTTAGCGGATCTCTACATGGGGGCCCATATCATTCCAAATTTTCCGCCGGCGACACTATTGGTTGTGGCATCAACTTTTATACTAAAGAGGTGTTCTTCACCAAAAATGGTAATTATATTGGTATGTTTGTTTCTTGTGATATGCATGGCTGTAACAATACTAAGAGGCCCTCGTAAATGGCTACGACACTAACAAGTATTAGGTCCGGCATTCCAAAACGTCTCCGGGGATTTGTATCCTGGAATCGGTATTCAGCATCCCAGCGATGGTCTCTGCGCCAACTTTGGGGCTATGCCCTTCACGTTTGACATTGATAGCATGGTTGAGGTAGGCACACCGAACACCTCTTGCTTCCCTTGATACTAGAGCTACCTAGATTGTCGTTCCTAGCTAATAAATTTCTCCTACACAGCGCCAACGCTCCAAGATCCAGACCCATGTTCGAAATACCCCCTTTGATACGCTTCACCCCTCGCAATCAGAAAGCCAGTTCCTTCAAGAACTAGTTATGCAGGCTTTGGAAAATGACGGCTACATCGAGACAGCTAGAGCCTTTGCGGCTGCTATCCGCAAGGAAGAACAGGCCCTGGCAGTTGGTATAGAGGGTACGGATAGTAAAATGACGACAGAGGATGATGAGGAAACAGTCAATAGGCAAAGTAGGTTACTTTCCTCATGTTTTGTTTTCATCTCTAGACCTCAAGGTTTGTCTGCTAATTACGGATACTAATTTTTCATCTCAACACAGCTGTCCGGTATGCCGTTCTAACTGGCGATATCGACCAGGCCGAAAAGATGATGCGCCTGTATTACCCGGCACTCCTAGACGCCAACAAAGATATTTTATTCCGCTTACAGTGTCAGCGCTTCATCGAAATGGTGCGACTGAATACCGGCATGCGCAACCGCATTGAAAATCGTCTTGCGAGAGACAAATCGCGAGAGACGCGGCGTGTAGAAGCTGAACAGGCCAAGCTGAACCCCACGCCGCATGAGGAATCGGACGACGAGGAAATCTCCTTAGGCCGTACCGAATTTGGCGCACCCCAAGACAATCTAGATCTACAGGAGTCAGAATTTGCAACGCTTGAGTACGGCCGCAAGCTCGATGAACTTTACCGTGATGACTCTCGGCCTGAGGTTTCAGCAGCTCTCAAGGAAATCTGGTCGACTATGGCGTACCAGAACCCCCTGACAGAGGCCAAGTTTGATCACTTGTTCAGTCGTCGTGCACGCATGGAAATAGCGGAGGAGGTCAACTCTGCAGTCCTATGTAAGTTTATTTTCATTCATTATCTATTATTACCTACTCAATTCAATCACCTCAAAAACCTCATTTCTTACATACCACCATCCTCATCCTCGGCCATACCCATTATTATCTTATTAACACAACGGCTTCATAGCACACCTTGGCAAATCCTCTCGCACAGCACTAGATACTGCCTATGCTTCGACAGCCGTGCTTCTGGAAGAAATTTCCGGTGAGGTTAGTGGGGCGGCTTTTGTTACCGTGGAAGATGCTTTCCGGATGATTGCAAAAGAGAATCAATGTCCGGAATGAAGCCTATCGCGTGCGGTACTTTTTTTTTTTTTTTTTCGCCAAGAGTAGTCTAAAGGCTGTTTAGTTTCTTTCTGTTGGTGGTTTTTTATTTGTCTCAAGTAGACATACGCTGGCCACCCCATATCATTGATTAGCCCTGTTGTCTTTTCTGTTTGTGTTTTTTCCACGATGTATGCCAAAATTCTGGACAGTGTTGTATCTATTCCATATTTTGTGAACCCGTCTCTCTCTTGCTCTTTCTTTGTTGTTTTCTTATCATCCACCCCCCTTATATCGGTATTATCTAGCTCAGTTGACGTTGACAAAAGCTAACAGGGTCAGTTTATCCTAGCGATAGTAACATTAGATCACCATTATTTCCCGGGCCTGTATGTGTGTGTGTGAATATCAGATCTAGCCGCTTGCAAGTCTATTCTTGACGTAATAATACAGGTTCGCCACCGCGCGTCTCTAGTTTTTTGTGTACATGTATGTGTATGTAGGTCCTGGGGGTATCGATTTTGATGTGTCAGGCAACGTTAGTCCCAACGTTACTGTTCTCTTCTTTTTTTCCATATGTGCCCTGGTGTATCTTCCTCCCGCTCCCCTTCATGTTGCCCTCAGTTCTTCAATGCTCGGCGCTCCTCTCCCGGCCAATACTCATTCAACACACGATCCCGATGTGCAATCAACCCCATGAACGATGCCACTGCACACGGCAAAGTGTCATCTCCCCAAACCAAAGACTCATCTAGCAACAGGTGCACATACGAAAATACCGCCGCATCAAACACCGTCGGCTCTGCGGCGCTTAGGAACCAGCCCGACTCACTGCGCGCCAACTCGGCCTCTAGGGCCGCTAGTGCCACGCGTGCATCGGCGTACAGAGTGTCAGGGCGAAGCACAGCCGAGTGACCTGCTGCTGCACGCACGCTCATGTGCACCTCAGTTTCGGCAGCGCGTCGCAGTGTGCGCAGAGAAGCCGCTTGCACAACACGTGACGCCGATGTCGGCGTGATGTACAGTCGCGTTAGCAGTGCTGTGTTTTCTGGAGCAATGTATAGGGCATGCAGCCATGCAGGCCGTAGGCTAGTGTCTAACAGTGCCATGTACATGGTGCTTCGTGATGAGGCGACGGGTACTGCGTGGGGCATGGGTAGGGCGAGGCTGCGTGGGTCCGTACAGGGAATAGCGACCCGGGAGGCTGCGGGGAGAAGGAAGGGAAGCGAGCCTGTAGGCGAAGCATGGTTGGTAGACGGGACGGAAGTGTAGTTGAGATGAGCAAAGCGCAAATAGGCCTAGTGGAGGGGAGGGAGAGTTAGCGGGAGTGCGTGGAGCGAGGGGACAGAACTACAGACCTGCCACTTGAGGCACGTGGGGTTATAACTCAGGCGGTCGCGATCCTCGGCAAAGACAAAGAGCGTAGCGACATCGTCCAACACGTCAACTGTGTTACAAGGCAGGGCATTGGCCTCGAAAGTGGCCAGTGGAAACTTGGTGAACAGGCGAATAATAAACTGTGGTGCGGTCATCCACGACGGGCCGTAGCCAGGCTTAGATGTGCTTGAAATAGTGGCAGCTTCCGCAGTTGTTGATCTCAGTACCGGCCGCGCCTGGAGCGCTGAAGGTTCGGATAAAGTCTGGTCCGCGCAGCTGGCGGTTGCAGCAGTGGCGGCGGTGGTGGAGGTGGGGGTGGCGTTGGAGGCCATTCAGGGCAAGGGGCCACAAGGCGACAGCCAAGCGGGATTAGGAGAGGAAGTGAGCCGGGGCGGTGTCGGGAATAGCTGAGCTAGAACAGTTGGCCAGCCTTAGACATTGTCGGCGGTGGGCACTGATATGTCGTAGCTCAGGCTGATCAAAGGTGGAGATGGGCAAATACTGAAAAAGGGTTAGGAAGGGATTCGTCTAACCCTAGTATAAGCCAGGACGGCTTCCAGCACGGGGGAGTAGGTTCATGAACAAAGGCGCTAGACTAACAACTACATTGCCTCGTACAAAGAAGATCTGTGATGAAAGAATAGGGCTACAAAGCGGTGGCAAAAGCCCGGGGAGGGGGGGGGGGGGCGAATAAATTGGAGTACGTTCTATTTCTTGCTGTCTGCATGACTGAAAAGTTTTTTGTTCTCAAGGTTCTGTTGCCTTTGTTGCCGGCTTAGATTTGCCTTGGAGTTTTCCCTTGCATTAGGGCCGTTTTACATTTGTTGAGATGGAGATGCATATGTACGATACAGGATGGAGTGGCGGTAGTAAAAGGGCAAGCGAACGGCCGTTCTTCCCCTTTGGCCATGATGCTACGAATGGATTGTGCAGTGGCACCAGGCTATGTACAGTGCAGTGCTACGTTTACGGCTATGGGGTTACGTATGGTTGCAGTGCAAAACAGCCCATATGGTGAGACCGGGTTGGAGGAGGAGAGAGAGAGGGAAAGGGGCAACAGGAGAAAGAAGTACGAAAATGTATCGGCTGCATTGCAAGCCGCAGGTTGGGTGTTGGGTGTGGCTGTCCATTGTCCATGGGCTGCTTTGGGTGTGCCACCCTCGCTGCACGAAGGCATGCAATCATGTGAAGAAAACGCTCGAAACGAGCAACCCTAACAAAGCAGATGAGACAGACTGCCAAGGGTTGCAGTACAACGGGCATATCCAGCACTAGCTAGAGCGGTGCTCAGTCATAGGCGATAGCTCGGAGGTTCGGAGAGTCAAAATTTTCTTGCGCGTTTGTTGGTTGGGGTCCAACGCATTAAAGGCTGAAATTTTGTTCCTTTATTCCTTTATTTATTTAGTTTATCGTTGCGCTTATGGTCCTTGTGGAAAGTGGGGGAGGGGCAGACAAAATAAGAAATAGTCGTCTACTACATAAAATCGACCATAAAACGCAGACAAAAGCTCGACAGTCAGATGCTAATATCGGAGAAGTGACGAGACATGGAGAAAAGAGAGGACGCAATAGCTTGCCGGGTAAGGGTTCCGTAGCCTCCATACTACGAAACGGAAGATGGAGAGATACAGGGACAGAGAGAGTCAGGAATCAGGAATCAGCAGCTGGAGCCAGGCCGGAGAGCCCTAGCTGCTCTGCCCTGTATCTTACGAGGAGAGCTTGTCTTGGACTATTTGGCTGTTTATCTGTTCTCCAAGAGCTTGGCGTTGTCATTTTCTCCAAGTCTCACCATACCCGTTTGGCCCAGGCCCTGACCCCGACTGATTGTGTCCAGGCAGGCCCTGTTGCTGCTGTTTCTTTTTGGAGAAGCACGAAAGATAGGACAAAAAGGGAAGATAAAAAAATATACTTTGGTACTTGGCTTGTGATTCCCATGGCACGCTTCGAAGGAAAAACAAGAAGGAGCGAATGAACGGAAAAAGAAAGTTCCAAATGGCTTTGTGAGATTGGAGGAGAAAATGACGTCTTTGCTGATAAAAAGATACAAAGGTACAACAGCCAACATCCAAAGATCCGAAGTCTTGGAAGCAATACTGTGGCATGTCTGATGCATTGTACACGATACGAAAAGACCAGAGGTTTAGAGAGCTGAACGGACCAAGACTCATTGCTTTTTCGTGCTTGGATGAACGAGCAACAAGGCTGCTTGGGGAGAGGCAGGGAGAAAGATGAGATGACCCCCACGCACACTCCTACAGACACACATGTCGACACCCATTTCTCTTGATGATTCGCCTGGTTGGTGTGTCTCAGCACTTACACCTACATACGTACGTACGTGCCTTACGGCATGCACTGCGACGTGTTGCAGGTGTATTTCTTGCCCAGCAGTGCAATTCTAGCACACAATTCTGGGTTGGGCATTTCCTCGTGTGTGTCAAGTTATTGGGGCCCAGGATCTTCCCTGCATCAATAAGCTGATCCCGCTTCCCTTTTCCTTGCCTTTGTTCTTTCTTCTATTCCGAGGAAAGAGGACAAAAAAGGGCCAGAGGAAGAAAAAAAGGCGTCAACCTGGCTAAACATTTTGGGCTCCGGTTTATTTTCTTTGGCTAGGCGCCGAGAAAGATGGATGTGAGGAAGAGAACTACTCGGGATGCCCGAGAGAAAGACAGGCAGGACAGGACAGGACAGGACGACTGTGCCGTTTCTACAATCCCAAGGATATCTTTCTTGTGCTATGTGTGGCGTGTTTTGCTGTTAAGCTTGTCTAAGAGTGAGATATTGTACATGTTGGTGTGTCCTTCCCCTTCGATCAACAACAGCACCAACCAGAGACGATCGCATAAGACGAACTACAGCGTGAACAGAATTAAAGGCAAATAAAAGGTGAAAGTAAAAGCGCTTAGCCGGCACCGCTGTCCACAAGCCAGGAACAGTCGGCTTTCTTCTGGGGCTAATGGAGCCAATTCCTCTCCAAAGCCAAGGCCTGTCCTAGCTTAAACCTAACTTATCGATGCAGATTTTAGGTCTAGATGCATGTGCGTAGTCTTGTGTTAAGCCTTCCTTATCTCTAGCCCAGTTCTTGCTCATAGTGCGGCTAGAAAAGAGGCCCGAATACAGTCCCCCCAACGCCAGATGTGCCCACAATCCAGCATCTGCACCGAAACGAACCCCTTGTTTCTCATTTAAATCTTCACAAGCTGGGAAAAAAGAAAAGAAAGATAGCTAGCGAGCTTGCTCCAGCCTCGTTTGTTCTTTTTTCCTCGGCCCAAACAGAAGACTGCTTTGCCTACCGTGATCGGTTATATAAGGGAGTCTCGCTGTGGGAGTTTCGCCATTTCCCTTTGCCTTATCGTCACTTTTCTGTGCTTCGTCTCCAAACTGTTTCTTAGCTTTGCTCGTCTGTACTTTATTTGTCTTTTCCTGTCTTCTATTTCCTCTCTCCACCCCCACGAAAAAAGCAACCTCTCAGGCTTTTGCTGCTGAACTCGTTTCTGCCTGCTACTCCTTCATCGCCCCCCACCCCCCCCCCCCCCACCCCCCCCCCCCCCACACACCAGCACACACAAAACCACTTCTTTTCTTGACATCCATTCCATCTCCAAATACCCAATAAAACAATACAAACGAAAACAGAAAACAAAC
>JAZBQP010000275.1:0-33545 GCA_038407015.1 Ceratocystis ficicola | reverse complement strand
ACCGCCCAAGAACGGCCCCGGATGACGACATCATCCCCGGCTGGTATTGCCCGGAATAAGCCGTCGTATTATTGTGTAGAAACAATCAGGTAGACGTTAAATAGTACAAACAAACAAACAAACAAACAAACAAACGGACAAGTTACTAGAGGGATGTTTTACTTGTTTTGTTTTTTTTTTTTTTTCGGACTATAACCGCTTTCTGAATTACATGGGTCACAAGCTTGCTTGGGAGCAATCTTTGCACCTCTCGTGTGATCCGGTCAGTGAACCTTCACGGAGGGTTAAGTCTGTCCGGTAACCAGCCCGGCGTCGTTTGATCTATGTGATTCCAGTAGACGTTAAATATATTAAAGTTCAAGTTCAAGTTACTAGAGGGAGGCTTCCGAAGCTCATGCACACCCGCAGTCGCTGACCGCCCAAGAACGGCCCCGGATGACGACATCATCCCCGGCTGGTATTGCCCGGAATAAGCCGTCGTATTATTGTGTAAAAACAATCGGGTAGACGTTAAATAGTACAAACAAACAAACAAACAGGCCAAAAACACCTACATGAACATTCAGGAGACCGGAAGGACAAGACCAGTGTACTCCGCCAGGACTACATTTAAATCCTCAAGCCGACAGCCGCTGGCCTTCCGTACTCGACACACCATATTCTCCTGTCCCCGTTTAAGCAGGCCAAAACACCGGGCCACTCTCGGAATTCTGCGAGCACGCCTTCGGGCTCTGCTGTTTATAGACCCTCCTAGTGTTCTTCACACTCTGCATTTACGCAGTCTCGCAACCGCCGACCGCCCAAAGGTGGCCCTGGGTGACGACATCACTTAGGACTTCATTTGTCCGGAACGCCATCGTATTGATAGTTAGCTCTGTTCAGGTAGACGTTAAATCCAACAACAACAACTAACCCAACTCTCTCGGGGAGGTTATTCTGTTCTCTGCATATTTCAACAGAAGTTCGACATGTTCTTGAGTTATACATCTTCCATATCGCCTTTCCCTCGCTGCTGCCGAACTTCCCCGACCCCAGACTCTTGATAATTCCGCCTTTACTTGCGCATCAACATCTTACTGGTTGATCTTATCCTTTCCCTCGCCTACAGTCATCTTCCCCCCATTTCGTAACTGGGTTCTTTTAGCTCTGTGCTGCTTGCTAAGGATCTCATTTGCCTGTCAAAGGTCCTGAACTTCAGACTCTAACAAGGTGTTCTGATGCATTACTGCTTTTGTTCCATTCGTCAATGACGTCAGTGCCTCAAAGATAGATGCAGGCGAGCTTCTCTTATGCCTTTTGATTCGCCTTTTGAGGTATTCAAATTAAGAGCTAGCTTCAGGCGCTGTCTTTGGGGTCTTAGGAGCCCAAGGGTCAGGGAGGACGGCATCCTCCTCCTCCTCGATCGGTGTTGGAGTCCGTAGCTGTAAATCCAGCTTTGATATCACGCTTTCTCCATTTACTAGAACAAGCCCAGTCCCTTTAAACCCCCCCTTGATATTACTTTCTGCCATAGCTTCTTGGTGGGCAGCATAAAAGGTCAGAAAGAAATCAGTCTTGGGAACGTGGGTTATCGAGCACCTGATCAGAAGCCCAATTTCTCGATCATAGATATTCTGGAGTGGTCCAAAGCATCCGACATCATGAGGCTGAAATAGGAGAGACGAATGAAGTGGCATACACAGCGTGATGATGTGGTTGACTTCACAATATTTCTTAAATTCGACTCTGGGTGATGGCTGCCATGCCCACCAAAGATTAGAAGCCGATAGCGACCGGTTGATCAAACTATAGTGTGTTGATCAAGTGCCTGAACCGCTCAAGACCTGTTTCATTATTTGTCCAGCCATTATGAGTTGTTACAATATCCCAATATCCCAATCGTCTAGGAGGTTGCTTTCTTAGTCCATATTGAAGCCAGTCTCATCAAAGTTGTAGATATAAGCTAGGTTGATACCATACTTCGCAATTGTGCTTTCCACAACCCTAAATCAATCGCCAATGAGGGCTGTACCTTCGCGTTTAGTCCTCTCGTAGTCATATCTGCGATCAAAGCACGTCTTGAGATCTAATTGCTGCTTGATGAAGTTAGAAGCCCAGCGCTTGCCGACAGGTGACGTGTCGCCACCAGTGAGAATTCGGTTGGCCACTTCTTCCACACCACGAAGGGCCCACAGAGTGAGCATTACATTTTCTTCTTTACTTGGCTGTGGCATATGTAGTAGATGAGAAACAGTCAGAAGGGAAAGCAAAGGGAGTTGTGGATTTTTATCCCTGGCTTCCTGTGCATGTACACTATTTAAAGACTATTTAATCTTTCACATGCATGCCACATGCTGAAGATGCAGTGGGAAGGGAAAAGGTAAAGCTGGTTAAAGGCGGGAGGAGACAAGCATGCAGAGACATTGTTCCATCAAATCACAGCAGGGCGAGGGCGAAGACGAGCAGGACAAATGACTCCATCTGTTCGTGTCTGCCGCTTCATTTGGCTGGATGGCTGGCGGATGGCTGGCGGATGGCTATGTAGCGCTGCTATGTCCTGGCTCGCTTTTTCTGTCATGTGGCCACATGGAGGAGGGGGGTGGGGGAGAAAGAGAGTGCGAGTGATTCGTAGGACACCCCTCGGGCCCGGGCGAGATCAGATCAGGCCCCGCGTCCGTCAGGCGACGCGCGCTTTGTTATTTTCCGTCTCCCTCGTTTGCTACGTCTGTTTGCTCTCGATGTTTGCTGTTTTGCCTGAGCCAGAGAGGGGAAGCCAGAGAAGGATTGGCAAAGAGGCTAAAGTCAAAGACATCAGACTAGAGGAGGGGGAAGAAAAGCAGCTAAAGAAACACCACTAACTATAAGACGGAGATAGGGCCGGAAAAGGGCAAAAGAAGGGAGAGGTTCTGGAAAAGAAAGACTCCGTAAAAGGGGAAGAAAATGGAAGGGAAAGGAGATCCAACATTCCAGTGCCGATGTTAGAAGCGGCTCCGGCCAGCGCGAAGGCAGGGAAGAGATGAAAAAGAAAGAGAGAAATGCAGAGGCGGCGGCAGAAAAGCCACCAGCCATGGACTGGGACGAAGACGCCTAATAGAGTTTAGCTTTTTTTGACAAGTTCCCATAGAACTCATGCGTGAAAAAGGACATGCGTATAGCACACAGAGGCTTGGCGGATTCTCTGGTTGCAGGTTGGCTTGGAGGCCAGGGTACAGTTGCGGCTACATGTGCATGTGCTGCATGCTGCATGCTGCATGTGCAGTTGCAAGATGCAAGATGCAAGATGCAGACAAGGCAGATGCGTGCATGAAGGAGAGGCGTACACGCAAAACACAGACAAGACAAGACCAGACAGGCCAGACAAGACGATACAATGCAAGACAACCGGCAAAATAAGCTACAAAGCAAGCTGAGGCCACTGTCTAGAGTTCCATCATCCTCTGCCCAGCTATTTATCTGCCTGGTCCGCAATGGATGTGTTGTCGAACATGCCCATGTACCTCTACAACACATGCAAGTACATGCAAGTACATGTAGAAGTACAAGCACACATGCGTATGTATGCGGGTCTGCACCAAACAACAAACAACAATGGCGTGTCATATGCAGAAAGCAATAGCAAATGCGCGCGGGGGGCTGAATGAGACAAGGCAACGTGATCTTTTTTTCTGATCTTTATTCCCCATGGTTGTCCAGAGCGTGAGGTTCTTCGCACCGCGACAGAAGACCTGAACGTCGAGAGACCAAGAGGTAGCTTCAGGGTTTTACAAGCCATCAATCTTCAAACACTTCCCCTCCTTGCTCTGTTAGCCTGCGGCTCGAGCTGTCAATGGTGGAGTTCAAGCCAGCGAAGACAGGGAGGGGCTAGTAAAGCAAAAGTCAAGTGGCTGGGATTTGTTCTTTTTGGAGGACTAGTGTGTCGTCGACGAGCAGCGCAGCCCGCTCTGCTACCATTAGAGTTGTCTGATCCTATCTCTTGATTTGCTTTCTCTGGCTGCCTGCAGCAACTCGGACCCTTGGGCGGGAGAGGGTGAAGTACCAGTGGTGGTGCTGGCGGTAGGTGGGTGCAGGGTGTAAGTGGGTGTGAATGTCGTATTATTTTCCCAAAAAGGGGAGATTGAGAGAGAGAGAGAGAGAATGAGAGAAAGAGAGACAGGGGGCATAAGACCATGGCAAAACTAAGAGCATGGCCAAAGGAGAGGGAACGACGAAAACAGGAAGGATGAAGGCCAGCAAGGTCACGAGGGCCTTCATCCTCAGAGCCGCCTCAGTATTCCATTGTCTAGTGTTTGCCCGGAGTAAAAGGCCCTAGAGTGAGTCCCTTTTTATTTTCTCTTCTGCTCATTCTTTGCTGTCTTCCTTAGCTTTGTTCTAGTTGGTTTCAGAAGGGGCGAGAGAAAAAAAAGTTGAAGGAGAGATACAGGGCTAGGCCAACTTAGGACTTGTTCTGGAGAGACAGCTAAAGAATAGGAAAACCTTTAGGACTTCGCCGAAGGGGGCATTCAGTCCGCACAAGTGGCGGAGAAGTAGAGTTGTAGTAGCTAGTGGCTGGTAGGCTTACCGTACTTCCTGCGACTTGACCTATCCTGTCTGACTGGCTGCTTTTTGTTTGATTTGGCTTTGACCCTTTCAGCCTAGGAAGGGCAGGCCAGGCCAGGCCAGGCCAGGCCAGGCCAGGCCAGAGCCTTTCGCCATTCCGTTTTGGCCGTTTGTCTTGTTTTCCGTTTGCTTGCTTGGCTTTGACCCTTTTGACAAGAGAGGGATGTAGAAGTGTGTTTATTGATATGGTATCGGGTTATGGAGAAGTGTGTTTATTGACATGATATCGGGTTATGCCACACACATGCCTGTGTGTCCAGAACGTCCCTCTCCTTCTTTGCTCGTCTCAGCGGGAAAAGGGCAAAAACAATTCAAGCAGAATTACAGAGACAGCTGGCGGCTTTTTCGTCAAGGTGCTTGGGGGACGGATGATATCAGACAGTGCAGCAGTAGTCGCAGTAACAGCGTCTGCTAGTTCGTTTAATTGCTCAATTGATCGTTTTGATTTTTGTTCTTTTTCTTCTCACCTCAGCTTTTACAAAAGTCGCGCCGGCTTTCTGCCCTCTTTTTTGTCTCTTCTTTTTATCTTTTTATCTCTTTTCTTTTTCTCATTTATCCTCTTCTTCCTCCTCTTGCTCTGTCCTCTGCTTTTGGTCTTGTTCTCTTATGTATGACGCCAATGCCCGCCCATTTTTGGCTACACGTTTGATCTCCTGCTTCTGTTTTTCCCTCCTCATTTTCGTCTCAACATTGGCCTTCTTGTGATCTGGCCCACCTCACACACAGTTCCCTATTTCTTGCCTTTTTTCTTTTTTTTTTTTCTTTCTCTCTTTCTGCTCCCGCTCTGCGCCCGGCTTACCCTGTGTTATGTGTGATTGATTTGCTCTGTTGCCTTGCATATCGCCACTAACAAACCCTTTGGCACCCGAATAGCTCGTTGCACATTTGCTGCACATAAACTGCGAAGCTTGTACAAGTACCCCAAGCATTGCTCAACACGGCCATAACAACAATACAATCAACACTGGTCCCCATCGCCTGATATTGCAGCAAAACCGCATATCAATATCACATCGTCCTTGTATCTATATCGTTTTGCTTTTATTACTCGGCAGTTTCCAGAAACGGGCTGCCACTAACATCTCCTATTCTGCAACTGCCCGTTCATCGTCCTGTCTTCTCGAACGTGGAAGCAAGCAGCAGCAAGGCCCATAGAAGCCAATTTAGAGAAGGTGTATTGGCTTGATCTCCAAGCAACTACCCTTTCTTTGTCTTGTTTCTGCTTGCCTGCCTGATTGGCTGCCTGTAGCCTCTCTGTCTCTGCTGCGTTGGGGCGTACCTGCTTGTAAAAAGGGAAAAATTCTACCTGCACTTGCCTTCCCTCTGTCTGCTCTTTCCTGCTTGTCTACTTGCTACTTGCTGCTTGTCTGCCTCCCTCTCCTCCAATCAATATTCCCTCTGTTTCCCTTTGTTTCTATCCCTTGCAGATACGATTTTCTCCCTTTCTCTTCTCTTTTTTTTTCTTCCTCTTTTTCCCTTCCCCCCCCCTTCTCACCATGTTCAGCCCTCCTGTTGTCTCTGGGCACGTCCTAAGTCCCACTCGATCATCGCCCGCCACTTCGCCTACAACGCCAACCAGCCGTGGCTCTCGCCTCAGAAGTTTGTCGTATTTGAAAAACTACGCCCATCATCTGACAGGCCGTGACAATAATACCGCCTCTTCGTCGTCATCCAGCGCTGCCTTTCCGAATCACGGCAATATCCCTTCCCTTTCCCACAGACACGCTGCCGCCACATCTCCCGCCACATCTTCCGCCACTATTACTGCCGCGCCCAACACTGTTCCCACGCCTGCTCCTGCTACTACCATCGATCTGTCGTCATCGTCCCACCTTGACCCATCGCACCCACATTCGCCCACATCTGCATCGGCTGCGTTGCTTTCACCTTCAGCCTCGTCTTTATCTGCTTCGCACCGCATTTCGCGATCTATAAGCAATCCTTTGCACGGTTCTATTACCGCCAACACTGCTGCTAGTACTACTATTACCAACGCTACTTCCGTGCAACAACAACAACAACAGCACCCTGATCACATAGAAAAATCCTCTACCAGCGGTGTCACAACAGCCACTTCTGTTTCTCCTGCTACTGCTGCTGCTGTCTCCACACCAGGCACCATCCATCCCCTATCTCATGCTGTCTCTGTCCCGTCGACGTCTTCTGGCCCTGCCCTGCAAAGTGTTGTCGAGTCCGACGTTGAAAGTCCCATTTCTGTCTCGGCAAACCCTTCGCCTAGCACTTCGGTCGCCGCTATGGAGTCTATCCCTGAGCCAGCCGCCGCTGCTGTCTTTACAGCCGCCAACGATACCGCTCCTGCTCCCGCTACTGCTGCCCCGGGTTCTTCTACCGAAGCTTCTCCCTCATCCCATTACTCAATCCGCTTGACTGCCTACACCGACCCTCGCTCGACCCGCCAATCACTAGAGTTTTCTACTGTTCTGCGCAAGCTTCCTACTGGAAGTGAAGTTCTCAGGGTCGGCCGCCACAGCGAACGCGAAAATGGTCGTGCTGTGCCCAGCAACGTGCCTAGTGCTGCGCCCATTGGCTTCAAGAGCAAAGTCGTCAGTCGTCGCCACTGCGAGTTTTGGTGCGATGAGGGCAAGTGGTACATCAAGGACGTCAAGAGCTCGTCCGGCACCTTCCTCAACCACGTCCGCCTGAGTCCGCCAGGCCAGGAGTCGAAGCCATGGCGCGTTAAGGATGGCGATATCATCCAGCTGGGCATAGATTTCCGTGGTGGAGAAGAAACCATGTTCCGGTGCGTCAAGATGCGTGTTGAGGTGAATCGCGGGTGGCAGAACTCTGCAAATCCGTTCAAGTAAGTTTATGCTCTTTTAGATCCAACTTCTCCCCTCCGCCTATGCTGCACATTAACTGACTGTCTCATGCACAGCACTTCTGCCCATGAGCGCATCCGCAATTTGGCCAAGCCGAACGCTTCATCCAATTCACAGGACTGCACTATTTGCCTGAGCCGCATTGCCGTAAGTCATCTCTTCTTGTTTCTTGCCTTCTATCGACATTCCACAACCTCCGTTCTTTATTTTCTTTATTTTCCCTCTTTTCCCTCAACTAACAGCGGCCCCTCTCACAGCCATGCCAAACTCTTTTTGTCGCCCCATGCTCTCACACTTGGCATTTCAAGTGCATCAAAGCGCTCCTTGATGGCCCCTCATATCCGCTCTTCCACTGCCCTAACTGTAGAGCTACCACTGATCTTGAGGCCGAGCCTGAGGAGCCCGAAGGCTGGGAAATGATTGACGATGCTCCTGCTGCAGCCGACGAGACCGCTATGCCCACAGCTCCTACTGGTGTCGCACCCGTGGCCGCTGTCGGTGCTCAACTGGATGGTGCCAGCTCATCCAATCCTGATGCCGCCGTTACCAGCCCTATTTCTACGCTTGCCGCCGCTGCCGCTACTGTCAGCGCCACTGTTGCCATTGCAGCTGCAGATGACAGAATCTTGCAGGCACCCGCTGCTGCCACTGACGCTAATGGTGATGTCACAATGGTGTTGCCTGCAGGTGCTTTGCAGTCCCTAAATATAGACGAACAGCAGCTAGCCGAGATACAAGAAGAGCAGGGAGAAGCCCAGCTTTCCAACGCTGCTACACCCGCTCTTTCCGATGTTCCCGCCAATGCTCCTGCTTCCATCGCCTCAGCTGGGGTCCCTATTCCTAGTCCGAGAACTCCGTCGCCTGGCAGCCAGACTGGCCAAGACCAAGTATTGACACCGCGCAACCACGCTGGCCCGTGGGTGTTTGATGGCCAAGCGTTGGATGCAAGCCATGGTCTTACGCCTCTAGCGTCGGCTATATCAGACTCCGGGTCCGGTCCGATGGAGGTGTCGTAGAGACGCGCCGTGGGGGAAGAAAGAAAAGCAGCAAGACTAATCCCTTTGTCAGGTGTCTGCAACGCAACTTCTTGCTTAGATACTGCCTCCTGTACAAACGCTATTCATCAGCTTCTTTTTCCCTCTTTGTTACGTGTCTCTTTTTTTTCTGCTTATCCTGCACTACGGTATCCCGTAGCGGGAGCTTTACATTCGTTTGATTATTTTCTCTTTTCTTCCCGCCCACATATCTGTCCTTCTCTTTGTTTCTTTTCTCTTTCTTTTCTTGCATGCCTTTTTCTAGCATTGTTTCTTACTTTCTCCGTGGACCTCCTTATTAGGATGAGAGAAGAATGGAGGAAAAGAGATAGCAGCAGTGCAGCGGCCGGTCGAGGCTCTGTTCTTGTATCTACGGCGTTGGATCCGGATGGGGGAGTTTTCGTTGATTGCCTGCTTTTGTTTTCGGGGCTCTTGTCTGTTTTTGTTGGCGATTTGTCTGTCTTTTTTTTTCCTTTTTTTGGTGTACTGATTCATTTGAGTTTTTCCTTGTCTTGTTCCTCTCCCTACTTTCTTGGTGCTTGATTTCGTCTCCCTGTTGTCTCTATTGTCTAGGCGCTTTCTGTTATCGCTGCACGCACCCGGACGTGTGTCTGTGTTTCTGTTTCCGGTGGCTTGACGTGTGTCAGGTCTTGTGGCTGCATGCACAAGTTGCAAGTTGCAAGAGAAGCGAAGGGCTGGAGTCAACTGCTTGTTCGCACAACATTACAGCATGTGAATATATTACATCAATACATGAAATGCATAGTTAATTAATCTTGCCGTTGATGATAGTGCACTCCCAGATATTTTAGTAGACGCAAGGCTTATCGGTAGCCTTGACCAGTGTATTGGCCTGATAAGAAAACCGTGGAGCCCCACTGTTTTACACCTTTTCTGTTCTTGTTAGGATCATCGTGGTGCGGGCTTCCAAGGTCTTAAGCTTCTACCTCGCAGTCTGGTTTCTCCATTATCTGGGCTTAAATTTGGCTTACCTACTACTGTATTTCTGCGGTGGTTTCTTCCTTGCTATTTTCCTTTTTTTGCAGGGGGTTAATGGGGACATTTTTGCGGCTATTTCATTAGTGCTCTTCCTTGACTTGGCTTGAATCTGCTGATTGACAGCAGAGTTTTTTTTTTTTCTTTTGCGTTTTCTTCGGTGTTGTGACGCCCGCGCCTTTCTCTCTGCTCTCCCGTATCCTTTGCTGGTATTCTTAGCCTGAGTTTGCTTCGATATGCTCCGGTCCTCGCTCCACTCGGGCCTCCGCCCGTCAACAGTTTCTCGGCTCGGCTTCGCAAAATCGTCATCTGTTTCAGCCTTGCACCGGGGCTTGGCTACGCCTTCCTCGTCATCTGTATGTTTCTTGTGCCCTGCCGCCTCGCTGCCCATTGTCCTTTCTGCTTACCTGCTCCACTCGTCCCTGCTATAGGCCCCGCCACCGTCATCTATCACCAAGCTCCCCAATGGCCTGCGCGTCACCTCGGAGCCGGTTCCCGGCCCGTTCTCAGGCATTGGCGTATACATAGACGCTGGCTCGCGCTATGAGATGCCTGCACTACGTGGCGTAAGCCACATCATGGACCGCCTGGCCTTCAAGTCGACTGCCACACGCTCTGCTGATGAGATGTTGGCACAGGTTGAGACGCTGGGCGGCAACATCCACTGCGCCTCATCACGCGAGGCCATGATGTATCAGGCCATGACCTTCAACAATGCCGTCGACGACGCCACTGCTCTGTTGGCAGAGACTGTACGAGCTCCAAAAATCTCCGCCCAGGAAGTCTCGGAACAGCTTGAGACCGCCCGCTACGAGTTGCAGGAAATCTGGGCCAAGCCGGAGATGATACTGCCAGAACTTGTGCACACTGCAGCATTCAAGGACAACACCCTCGGCAACCCGCTCTTGTGTCCTCGCGAGCGCCTCGATGATATCACTCCGGCCACTATTCGCGAGTACCGCCGTCGTTTCTACACCCCTGACAGAGTCGTGCTGGCCTTTGCCGGTGTTGAGCACGACGAGGCCCTGCGTCTGGCTGAAAAGCACTTTGGCTCCATGGACGCCAAGGATGTTGAGGCTGAGGCTGCAGCCGCCTTTCAGCAAGAGGCGCAGGCCGCTGAGGCCTCGTCGTCAAACATTTCATTCAAAATGCCTTTCCTCAAGACCCTGTCCGGCTCCTCTGGTCTGCCCACGCCCCCGCCTAGTCCTGACCTGCTCAAGGCTGAGCCGCCAGCTCCCAAGCATGCCCACTACACCGGCGGCTTCCTCAGCCTACCGCCGCAACCGCCCAACCCAAACCCCAACATGCCCACATACACGCACATCCATCTAGCTTTTGAGGGCTTGCCTGTGTCGTCGCCTGACATCTATGCCCTAGCCACACTACAGTTCTTGCTGGGCGGCGGTGGGTCGTTCTCAGCCGGCGGCCCCGGAAAAGGCATGTACTCACGACTATACACACACGTGCTCAACCAGCACGCCTGGGTTGAATCGTGTGTTGCCTTCAACCATACCTACACCGACACGGGGCTGTTCGGCATCAGCGCCAGCTGCGTGCCCAACCGAACTCTGCACATGTTGCAAGTCATGTGCCGCGAGCTCCGGGGCCTAACCTCGGCCACGGGCTACTCGGCGCTGACGGCACCCGAGGTCAACCGCGCAAAGAATCAGCTGCGCAGCAGTCTGCTCATGAACCTTGAGAGCCGCATGGTCGAGCTTGAAGACCTCGGTAGACAGGTGCAAATCCATGGACGCAAGATACCTGTGGCCGAGATGTGTGCCGCTATCGACCGCCTGACCGTTGACGATCTGCGCCGCGTAGCGGCTACCGTCTTCAGCGGCACCGTGCAGAACTCTGGCACCAGCTCGGGTGCGCCCACTGTCGTACTACAGGAGGCAGGCGAGTTCCGCTTTGGCGGTAGCAAGGCGCCGACGTGGGATCAAATCCAGGACGAGATTGCGCAGTGGCAGCTAGGTAGAAGATAGGAGTTTGGAGGAAGATTGGGGGGGGGAGATAGATTGAAGAAGAGGGAGCCGGCAAGTGGGATGGAAGGATTTGGGGAGATAGAGGGAGCAGAGAGAGAGAGAGATGGGCGGAGTATTGCAATTCCCAACTAACTGTATTGTAGACCCTCGGGCCTTGGAGCCCGCTGTACATTAGCCGATAATGAATGACCCAGGAACAAAGTCCAGATGTTCACAGCCATCGCCTTGGCCAAATTAAATAACCGGGCATATATAGACACACTAAATGATCTAAAGCTTGGAAACGAAACATGTACAAAAACTCAGCCTGAAAAACGCCACAAGCTGATATTAACGCTATGCTGTGCTATGCCCTTCCATGCTAAAATATCCCAAAACAAAACAACATACGTACTGTGTGTCCTTGAAAGCCAATTGCCCTTGTCCCCCTCTCTTTTTCATCTATAGCCGTGACCGTACCGCATCCAGACGGTACTTGACATCCTTGAGTGCCTTGGTTGTTGGATTCCACGCCTGAAACTGCTGCAGTAGCACACGCGTTTCCTCAGCTAGGCGCGTCTTGACCAAGTCCTCCTCGAGGAGGCCTCGCATGACCCAAGGCAGTGTATACGGGTTTGTTGAGGCCAGTGATCCGCGTGGGCCGATAGAGCACGAAGTGCCGGGCTCAACTGAGGTGGTTTCAAGAGCATTTGCCAATGCTAGGTCGTAAACACGGGCGTCATAGTAGAGACGTGAATGTCCCTCGCCACTGTACAAACTGCCTGCAAGAGGCACACTGAGTTCGCGGATGAGCCCGTGATCGGAGATGCCGAGATTGCGTAGTTTGAACGCGAAGCCGACAAGGTGGGCAATAAAGTCGGGTGCATGGAGCCGGCCGTCGATAAATACGGCGCGGTAGATATGTGGGTGCTGGGCAGGCGAGTAGACGGCACTTTCAAGTGGGACAACCTGATCATCGATGCTGCCAACGAAAGTGATGCGAGCACCAAACTGCAGCACACTACGTAGCGCGGCTTCGAGTCGCTGGGAGATGTCACTCTCTGGGTTGGAGAACTCCCATAGCTCACCAGCAGAGCCCATGAGCATGCCCATGCTAGACTTGTAGTCGGGAAACGGACCTAGGCAAACACCGGCTAAAGAGATGCCGTTAGTCTCAAAGAAAACGGGAAATGATGGATAAGGGAAGGAATGGCTTACCCATGGCACAGACACCAATATGTGTGGTCGATGTAATCACCCCGAGATCTAACAACCTAGCTAGCAGCATAATACCTACCGGCACGCCCTGAGAGTGGCACGAAATCAAGATTAAATCAGCCTCTTTGAGTTGGTCCAGCCAGTTCAGCAGCAACTTCCATAGGTTTTCTACCCGTTCAGCAATCTTCCCCTCTCCTTCTAGCGCCACCTTTTCGATATGACAGTCTGCAAAGCCATGTGCTGTCGTCCATCTTGCAATGGCCTCAGCACCCAAGGTCGCAAAGCGCAGTGATGTGCCTGTTGGCTGGCCTACCATGGGCCGCAAGTATGCGGCAGGGAAGAGCCCATGCACACCGATGGAAATAGCCTTACGCACAGAGCGGGCCGGCGGATCAATGGATCGGAAGACATGCTTGGTAGGGGGTTGTTTATGAGAGCGGAGAATGAAGTTGGTGATCTGTGAAATGAGCGAGGGCGGCTCTTTGATGCTATATGTGCTACTGAAGGACGGTAGGAGGAGGTTAGGGTTCGCTGTGGCTTCATAGGGGACAGTAGTGTCGCTGGAAGTAGAGTCCAGACTACCGACTGACCCATCCTGACGGCGAAGATTGGACTCTGACTGACTCTTGAGCGAACGTCCAGTAGGGTCTGTAGTAATTGTAGACCTGGACAGGGATGAGGAGAGAGAAGCTGACAAAGAATCTCTTAGGCCACCATGGCGCTGCTTCTTGTCCTTGCTTGGGAACATTGGCAGCGGCAAGGCTTCAGCAGCGGCCCCAAGCGCAAATGATTGCTTGGTAGTTTTATTTTTTGGCTTTGTTGGTGCATCTACCTCAAGAGCTGGTGTCGGACTTTCCTCAGATGCTTCACCCATAACAGCCAGCTCACCTTTTTGGGGCTGAATTGTCGCTTGATGGGTGTCGGACGCCCGGGGCTGGCGAGACCAGAATGCCCAGGTAGCACTTGCAGATTGTTTTGAAGGTTCTTGGAAGCCTGTGACTAGCGACTGACTCGTATCGTTAGGTAGAGGCGCTCCAGACATGGGAGTGTCCTTCTGGGGCTCTAGTCGGTTCTCTTGTTGGTTTTCCTGCTGACTTGTTTCTGGTGCCGGATTTTGTGTCGAATCGGACGCTTCATTACTGGAATCTTCTGCTGCAGCAGCTCTAAAGCCTCCGTACCAATACCCTAGCCATGAGCTGCTGTTATAGGAAACAGGGGCATTGGGGTTTGACTGCGGTGATGGTGGCGAGTTATATGAGTCTTCAGCCTGTGGCTCATGACTTGCGGGCTCAGGATCCTGTGTTGGAACCGCGTGTCCTAATGTTTCCTGAGTCGGCTCGGGAGCTCCTGTCATCTTGGGGGTTTCGATTGGGGCTGCAGGTCGCACCAGCCAACTAAACCAGCCCGAAGGCGGTTGAGGCAAGTTTCCAGATGGTTCTTCTCGTGGCTCTTCCAGCTGCACAGCTTCTGGAGGCTCGACATTCTGGAAAGGGAGGTTAGTGCTAGTTTTTTTTGCTGTACCTTGCTGAGAGGTAGAGGATGCTGGGACAGTCGCAGGCTCGGGGTCAGTCTCAGCTAAAGGAGGTGCTGAAGGTAGTGGCGCTTGGGTCTCTATTGTAGTTGGTTGGCTGGCGGTGGCTGTCATCTGGGGGTTCGGCTCCCTGGTAGATATGCTGCTTGCTGGAAGTGGCGGGTCAGGTTGTTCTTGTAGTGAAGATGGGCGACTGTTGTTCTGCTGTAGTTGCTGTAGTTGCTGGTGGGTCTCGGTGTGGGTCTCGGTGACGTTGATGCTCTGAATACTGGCTGCGCGCCTGACAACAGCGTCTAGCCGTGTCAAGTTGGCAGAAGACGAAGATTCCAGCGGCTGGAATGTATCGCCACAGATGGTTTCACAGACAACTTTGGTAGAGGCGACTGATTTGCGAGGCCATGAGCCATACCAGCTTGGGCGCTTGGCCACCTGGAGGAGGGGGAAAGTCCAGAGAGTAGTCAGCCGACAGTTCGGTTATGCAATGTAAATGCAATGCGATGCAATGCGCTAGGTCGGGGCGGATTCCTCCCACGGATCCAGATGCCAAACAGGCGCAGCTGAGTGACTGCGTTCTTTTGGCCGTGTTTACATGATAACTCGCGACAAGAACCACTGGGACATCAAGAAAGAGGTACTTACTCGCCGCGGTAGTGTGTCGACAGGCCCCGGTGCCGTCATGAATGAGTTGTTACTGGTTTTAGAGCTTTCACCGGAGCCTTGTGTGCTTGTAGTAGGGTTTTGAGATCCGGTAGATCTTGGGGCAGCCCGGGGCTGTGTTGTTGGTGGTGCCTGTGCTTTGACCATTACGAACGGACAGCAAATAGACAATGACGCAACAAGAAAACAGGGTCAGGTGCAGCGACAAGGGTTAAAGTGGGAGGGCGAGAAAGAAAGATGGCGATGATTAGTGCTTGGTATTGTCAGAGATGACAAGCATGGGAAGAGACAAGAAGACGTCTAGTGGTGAGAGAAGATGAGAGAAGTAGAGGAGAGAGAAGAATACAACAATAAATGCTGTCTATGTATAAATGGACGTGATTTCTGCCTGCGTTCCAAACGCTAGCATGGCCTGTAATTTAGGGGCTGTCGATGCTGTTGAAACAGGGTCTTATCAAGCGCTTCTAGTTGGTAGCCAGACTAAGGGTTACCCGCACCGCAAGGGTTATGATGAGCTTGCACTTGGCCATGTGCTCGGGGCTAACATTGACTAATTAAGACTCGTCTGGGAGTTTGATATTAGCTAAACCGTTGTTCATAGTGTTATGAGCATCCCATGGCCACGCTAAGGGCTACGAGCTAATGGCGCTTAATGTAAATGGAAAGGCTATGTCTGACATTCACAGTTGCTCTCAAGGACAAAACAAAGTCGTCCGCTCTGATCCTGTGATAGGGTTGGCTTCATCGGCGATACAAGCGCTGAATAGCACGATTCTCACGGTAACTAGATGCTCGGGATTACTGCTGCCTGACTTCCTACAGTATAGTTGCCATTATGCTGGGTCTTTGGCTTGCTCTGGATAGTATGACTGGCTTTGGCAGTATCTGTAAGAAGCTTACTAGGCGATTGGATGTCGACGTGGCTAAAATATTCTGTTATTTATTGAAACTGGCAACAATACAACAACGGCAGGCGGAAGCAGTGCCCCTTGAAGAGTTGAATACTCTTTTGGGATGCTGCGTAAGAGAGCTGAGTACTAGAGATCAGAGACATGGGATGGTCTTAGCCTCAACAAGTGGCCTTCTTGAAGGGCCTGGTGCTGTAGCCACTGCTTGACTCATTAATTTTAGACAAATATGCAAAGCTTTCGAGTCTGCTGCAACTTTCCTTGGTTTATTGAATATCTTGACTCAAAGCCATCCAGAAACTGACTTTGCGAGACTTGGGGGCAAAGCAAAAAAGAAACAAGTATGAGGCGCTGCTGGAGTTTTGCTGAATTACGGCTTCCTCCAAAACAGTCCCGTGTTATCTAATATGCATGACCACGTGCACCTCGTAGTAAAATGCCGATTTACCTAGATAAAGGCGGGCTGTGTTTGGGAATAGACATTCTTAGACCATCAGTGAAAAACATCTATTCACATGAAATTAAGTGTTATAACTTCATGAGCTGAAAAGGTAACTTCTTTCTCCATGACAACGGTATCTGTCCTGTGCATCCTGACAATGGACAAGCCAGGGGGAAGACTCTGGTGCTTGAGGATGCGGTAGAGACAAGGCCCAAGGCTCTGGCGGCATTATCCCTTGGTTGTGAGCTCCTGGAGTTAGCCTGGATAAATTTGCCTTGACATTAGCTAGGTCGAGAAAGGTGCCCTAGTGCTGGAGCGTGCAATGGAGACAAGAACAAAAGGCAGCGGCGACTAATCGTTCTTTGGCCGCGAGTTATCGCCGCGAGCTCACCTAAACGTGACTGGAAAAAAGCTAATTCGGGGGGAGGGGGAGGGTGAGGAGGCTTCTATCGCTGTTGAGTACACTGGAGTCGGAAGAAGTAGGCGCTGGTGTGCTGCCACCAGAGACCCCTTTCCGTTGAATCGTACGAGCGTAATGACAGAAGAAAGCCATTGAATATGTATGGCAAATCATCCTCTAGCGGCTGTTGATATCGCTTCTCAGCTTTTCGTAATTTTCGATAGCGGATTTGCTTTGCTCCTCATGATATCATGCATGTAGTTGAATCAAAAGAGGCTGTGATACTGTGGGTGAGCTGGCCACACAAGGCTGCTCATCCAAGTCAGCTTGTTCAGTGATGAACTGTTGACATCATCCTAGCTGTGTAAAGACGTTAGTTAGTGTTGACCCATGCCAGCATGAATTGCTCCTGGTTCTTGCTCCCTTGTTCATGTATCCAGGTTGCCTTGATTTTCCCGATTTTCTTGTGTCTCGATTACCTCTTGATCCTAATACTTGATCGATGACACTCTGATCATCTAATCATCGTAGATGGATGCCTGTTCTCTTTCCTAGTGACGAATGCGCTGTAGTAGATGCAACGCAGCTAATGTAGCAAGCAGGTCAAGTCTCTTTGTTACGTAGTTCAAAAATCTTGTGCTTCAACTACCATTAGCCCCTGAAGCGGTTGCTGTCCCCGTGTGCTGCTGTTTGTTAGAATGTATCACTGATGGTTTTCTAAGGCCTTTGTTCAAACCCCAAAGGGATGTAACTTTAGCTTGCCTGGTTGGAGGTTTTGAAAAAACGTAGCCAGTAATGCTGTCAAAGGATCACCGTGAAAACTATCCTTGTGCTGGCTGTTCAAGATCCACTAAAAGGTTGCAAACTGTATCGGCTAATCCCAGGCTACCAGCCTGCGCTTATCTTATCTCGCTGGACCCAGAAAAAAAAAGTTTTGGGTCCTGCTCTTCTAGATGCCGCTCACATTTCAATGCCATTCCAATTGGAAGCCAGACAAACATCATCAACAACGCCAGCCTTTCTCCCCCAATATAAACCATCCAACCCCCTTTTGCAGTGCCGAGTCGAGTTCTGTCTGAATCAATGGTCTCGCTGCTGGCCTTCTAAATCGACACTTGTCCGCTTTATCATCTAATTCTCTTGACGCCTATCCGCTCACCATGAGCGCCCTTAAGCGCAAAGAGGCGCCCGGGGTTGGAGCTAACCCTCCGTCCAAGTCCGCAAAGACATCTAAATCTCCTCAAACCAAGAAGCGTGTCAATGCGGCAGCTGCCTCAGCAGTCGCTTCTACGGCTGCCGGCAAGAAGACTACCAACGCCTTCAAAAACAAGGCCAATGAAGTCGTCTCAGCCCCCGCCAAGTCTATCCTCGCTTCCCTGCGAGAGGAGGAGCCGCTGTTTCCACGTGGTGGCGGCAGTGTGTTAACTCCATTAGAGCAGAAGAGAATTGGCCTTGAGGCCAAGGCTGATGCTTTGGCAGAGGACGAGTTATTGGAGAATAGTTCTACAAAGGCCATCGCACCAAAGAAGGATCGTGGCCCAAAGCGGGCCAAGGCTGACGGCAAGCTGCCCAAAGATGCGAATGCCGTCAAGATTGAGGCTCTGAACTTCAAGGTATGTTGAAGATGCCATGCGAGAAAGACGGGTCCGCTGTACACAAGCAACTGCAGCGCTACTGGCTTTTTCGTCCACCACACTCCCATCAGGGTCAACAGCATCCACTTTACTAACGCTTCTCTCGTAACAGAAAGTTGTCAAGGGTAGCCTCATCCTCGCCCAGATCACTGAAGTTAAGCCTCTATCGCTTACTCTCGACCTCCCCAACAACCTTACTGGTACTGTATCTATCACATATGTCTCCGACACCCTAACGCAGAGGCTTCAAACTGCTGCCAATGCAGATGAAAACAACGACGACGACGATGGCGACGACGACAATGACGACGACAACGGGGATTCTGATAGCTCCTCTGCGAACGTCGATTTGCAGCAACTTTTTACGGCCGGCCAATATGTCCGTGCCGCCGTCTTGTCGACTAATGATGGCGCTGGAAAGTCCCGCCGCCATATCGACCTCTCGCTTAGACCGTCCGATTGTAATGCTGGTCTGGCCCACGATGATCTGGTCCCTAACTCTATGGTCATGGCTTCAGTCGTGAGTCTCGAGGAAAAGGGCTGCATCATGGACCTTGGAATTTCCAGCCACGACGTCCGTGGCTTCTTGCCCCGCAGGGAACTGGATAAGTCAATTCCCGAAGAACGCCTGCAGCCTGGAGCTGTCTTGTTCTGCCAGGTCACTGGCAAGACCGGCAAGGTGGCCCAACTGACGACTCAGGCGGCCAAGATCTCGTCAGTCAAAAACACGCCGCACGAGGCTACCACTATCAACACCTTTGTCCCTGGCACTGTTGTCGATCTGCTCATTGGTGGCACCACATGGGGCGGCTTATATGGAAAGATCATGGGCTCATTGGATGCCACAGCTGATCTAATTCAGTCAGGTGTTGGCCCGCTATCGGTCAATCTTGAATCTAAACACAAGGTCGGCTCCAAGATCAAGGCTCGAGTTATCTACAGCTTCCCCTCGACTACGGCACAAAAGGTTGGCGTGTCGCTTTTGCCGCACATTCTCTCTCTTGAATGCAAGAAGATTGGCGGTTCCATGCCCACTAAGTCGTTGCCCATATCGGCATTTGTCAACGAGGCTGTTGTTAAGCATGTGGAGACTGAAATGGGCTTGTTCATGGACATTGGCCAAGCCGGATTCCGCGGCTTTGCTCACATCTCGGCTGTTTCTGATGAAAAGGTTGATGCGCTCTTTGAGAGTAGCGGCCCTTATCAAATCGACTCCAAGCACAAGGCCCGCATTACCAGTTACAACGCCATGGATGGCATGTTCCAGCTATCGCTACAACCTACTGTTCTGGCTCGTCAGTACCTGCGCATGGAAGATGTGCCTATTGGTGCTATTGTTGAATGCACTGTGGAAAATGTGCCTGTTGGCCCCGATGGCGTTACTGGCGTTGTTGCCAAGATCAGTCCTGGTATTGTCGGCTTCATCACCGCCAAGCACTTGGCTGACATTGAGCTACAAAACCCCGAAAAGAAATTCCGCCCTGGTGTCTCCATCAAGGCCCGTGTCTTGGCACTGGATCTCCAGTCTCGCAAGCTTAGGCTGACGCTGAAGAAGACCCTGGTCAACTCTGATGCCCCTGTCATTTCTACTTTTGACCAGGCTGTTGTAGGCCTACGCATTCCTGGCACCATTGCTAAGCTCATGCCGCATGGCGCTTTTATCCACTTCTACGGTAACCTACGCGGCTTTCTGCCCGTTTCCCAGATGTCCGAGGCTCTGATCAAGGACCCTAGCGAGCACTTCCGTGTTGGCCAAGTCGTCAGCGTGCACATTCTAGATGTTGACCCGGAGAAGCGTCGCCTAGTGGTGTCATGCCGTGATCCGTCAGCTTTTGGGATCGATAAGCAGAATGCGCTCAAGAACCTCAAGATTGGCGACAGCGTTAGCGGTAAGGTCATGGAAAAGGCCGAGGACATGGTGGTTTTGGAGCTAGCTGACTCCGGTCTCAAGGCTTTCCTGCCTCTGGGTCACCTGTCTGACAAGTCTAGCTCCAGGAATCGTGCCATTCTCAAGAAGCTGCACGTTGGCCAGTCCATATCTGACCTCACTGTGCTGGAAAAGCACGAGCATCGCCGTGCTATTACCCTCACACAAAAACCCAGCCTTGTCAAAGCTGCTAAGGAGGGCAACCTGGTGCAAGATACAACCCAAGTCAAGGTTGGTAGCACGCTAGCTGGCTTTGTTGGCCACATCACGTCTACCGCTGTCTTCGTGCGCTTTGCCGCCAAGGCCTCTGCCCTGTTGCCCAAGTCACGAATGCTGGCCGAGATCCGTGAGGAGCCTAACTTTGGTTTCGAGTTGCTACAATCTGTTTCTGTGGAGGTAGTCACCGCCAACGCTGAACAGGGTCGTCCTGTTGTAGTTATTGCTGGTACTAAGACAGAGCAGAAGCCCAAAGCCGACAACATGGCTATGCCAACATTTGAGGGAATTACTGGCGATTTTGGCTTCGGCACGCTCCTCAAGGCCAAGATCACTGCTGTCAAGACCACCCAGGTCAATATCCAGGTTCTGGAGTGCTCTGAGCTCCAGGGACGTGTTGATGTTTCGCAGCTATACGATTCCTTGTCTGATATTGCCAATGTCAAAACACCCCTAGCTCACCTCAGCAAGGGTGATGTCATTCCTGTGCGTGTGCTAGGCGTTCATGATGCCCGCAACCACAGCTATCTACCAATCTCACACCGTTACAAGGCCCACCAGGTACTAGAACTGACGGCCCGGCCTTCGGACTTGGCCGCCGAAAAGCCACAACCCCTGAGCTTCGAACAGATCAAGCCGGGTTTCAAGCACCTTGCCTTCATCAACAACAGTGACAAGCACGGCGTCTGGGTTAGTCTAGCGCCTAATGTCGGTGGCCGTATTGCTGCCGTCGACCTCAGTGATGACATGACTTTGCTGAGTAACATTCGCCTCAACTTCCCTGTCGGCATGGCTCTCATGGTCCATGTGACTTCCGTCAATGTTGAACGCAAGTTGCTTGGACTCTCTGTCCGTTCTGAGGCCGAACGTAAAAAGATCACCTGGGATTCTCTACAGATTGGCACCGTCCTGCCTAGCCGCGTCACCAAAGTTTCAGATCACCAGGTGCTCGTCAAGCTTAGTGAAGAGGTCTTAGGCCCTATTCATCTACCCGACCTCCATGACGACTTTGATCAGGCGCGCCCTCAAAACTTTAAAAAGAACGACCTGATGCGCGTTTCTGTGGTCGATGTTGATGTGTCTAATAAGCGCGTGCGCTTGTCAGCACGTGCTTCGCGCGTTATCAGCTCCAGTTCTGCTGTTACCGATCGCGAAATCATCTCTTTTGATCAGCTAACCGTTGGTGATATTGTACGTGGCTTTGTCAAAAGCATTGCCGATGGTGGCTTGTTTGTATTGTTGGGCGGTAACGTCACAGCACGTGTCAAGATCAGCAACCTGTCAGACAAATATGTCAAGGACTGGAAGGCCGCCTACCAAATTGACCAGTTGGTCCGTGGCCGTGTGGTCTCAGTCGATTCCGAAAGTCAGCGCATCGAGCTGAGCTTGAAGGAAACCGTATTATCGCCCAACTACGTGCCTGCCAAGTCCTGGCATGATTTGAAGAAGGGCATGGTCCTGGCTGGCCACGTGCGCAAGGTTGAGGAATACGGTGCCTTTGTTGAAGTTGAGAATTCTGACCACGTGCGTGGTCTTTGCCATCGCAGTGAGATGGCTGAGCAGGCTGTAGCCGATGCTCGCAAGCTCTACAACGAGGGCGATCGTGTCAAGGTCAAGATTCTCAGCATTAACCTGGACAAGAAACGCGTCAATTTCGGCATGAAGGCCTCGTACTTTGAGGGTGACGATTCTGATGACGAGGATATTGAGATGGGCGGAGTTTCTCTTGAGACGGAGGGCCAGGATGTCGAGGATGCGTCTGAAATTGAGGGTGACGAAGGGGAAAACGACGACGATGAAGAGGATGAGGACGAGGATGAGGATGATAGTGAAGATGAGAACATCACTGTCCCCCAGTCTAGCTCTAAAAAGTACGACTGGGCTGCCGACCCCTTCGCCCAGTCCGACTCCGACTCCGATTCTGATGTCGGTGCAGCGGCCAAAAAGGCCTCTAAGAAGAAGAAATCCATCCAGGTCGATAAGACGGCATCTCTGGATGTCAATGGCCCCAAGTCGGCCGCTGACTACGAGAAGCTGCTGCTTGAGAGCCCTGATGATGCTGATCTCTGGCTCGAGTACATGGCCCTGCCACTGCAGCTAGGCGACGTTACCAAGGCTCGTGACGTTGCCGAGCGCGCCATCAAGACGGTCAACGTCCGTGAGGAGATGGCCAAGATGAACATCTGGCTAGGATACATCAACTTGGAAGCGGAGTTCGGCACCAAGGACCGCCTAGAGGCTGTCTTCCAGCGTGCCTGCCAGTACAACGACGAGCAGGAGATTCACGCTCGCGTGGCCTCGGTTTACATTCAAACACAGCGATACGAACAGGCTGAGGCTATCTTTGAAGCCATGGCTAAGAAGTTTGGCGCTGTATCGGCTGATGTGTGGACCAACTACGCCCATTTCCTGCACGCTACTCTCGGCCGGCCCGACAAGGCACGTGCCCTGCTCAGCCGCGCACTACAGGCCCTCAAGGACACACGTGTGCACCTCCCTCTGACCGTGAAGTTTGCCGCGCTCGAGTTCCGCTCGGCCCATGGCGACGTCGAACGTGGCCGTACCTTCTTTGCTGGTATTCTCGACAGCTACCCCAAGAAGGGCGACCTGTGGAGTCAACTGCTCGATCTAGAGTTGGCCCATGCTGTGGCAGCTGTAGACAAGGGCGAGAAGGCTGATGTCCAGGCCATCCGTGATCTATTCGAGCGCCGCACTAAGGCCAAGGGCCTCAAGCCTGTACCAGCACAGAAGTGGTTCGAACGCTGGGCCGACTGGGAGACCCGGTCGGATGCCAAGGGGAGAGAAAAGGTCATGGCCAAAGCAAAGGCGTGGGTGCTAGCATATAAGGCAAAGCAGGCAAGCAAGAGCAAGGGGGCTGAGGAGGACATCGAGATGGAGTAGATGGAGAAGGGGAGGGGAGGGGGGCTATTTTCCTGGAGGTTGAAGAGAAGGGCTCTTTTGTGAGGCAAAAAAAGTGCTTTTGTGCGTTTTTTTTTCTTTCTTTTTTTTCACATGTTCGATTCTGTTGCTAGTTCTTGCTTCCTGTTATATTTCTCATGTTCTTGCATTGTGGTTAGTATCTATTAGGTTTTATTCTGGGATCTGGCGTCTATCAAATATTTGCTGTACTATATCTACCTGGATCCGAAGACAGCGGCTAGGCGAGGCCGGAGCACAATGGTTGGTGATATCAGTTGCCTCTATCCAATGTCAAAACACTATACGTCGTCTTTAACTTGAATTTGAAAAGAAGTATTGTTGGCAATGTCTGCTGCCCCATTTACCAGAACGCTTTATAAGCTGTTCTATAACAGGGTCAGCAAGTGGGAAATACAACAGGCTTCGATGGCGCAGTGGTAGCGCAGTGGTCTCATAATTCATGAGGAGTCTGATTTCTCCGGAAGTCATCCGCAATGTAAAATGCCATCCAAAGGTCGTGAGTTCGACCCTCACTCGGAGCATCAATATCTTTTTGCTGCTGATCTATCTTGCCACTCACAAAGGCTTCGTGGGCATGTGACTCCTTTTTCTTGCTTCCTAGCGCGAAGGACTAATGCTCAATCTTTTTGGCATTGTTTATTCTACTAGACGCTTAATATAGACGACACTAACTATGCTGTCAGGAAATGTAAAACGCAAGCAAATGCACCCTCTTCTCTCCCTTTCTATCTGCCTCTACCGCTTAAACACCGTGGCTCCTAACCGTTCAATCTCCCGGCCCTCCTCGGTCCCCCGGCCTGCCGCCTGCAAAATACGCACATACGCATCGGCATCACGCAGTCGCACAGCCTCTTCGGCAGCCTTGACTTTGAATCCACACTTTTCGTACATGGAGATTGTCATGCCTGGGCCTAATGCCGTGCATTTCGGGATGAACATGGCTGCAACGCGGGGGTTTCCTGCCTGTAGCGAGAGATTATAAAAGGGCTAGCTGATTGTTAGCAAGGGAAAGAATGTGCAAATATGAGAAAACGAAAGACTTACCTCCCAGCCGATAGGGCTTTTGCGCTGCTTCGAAATCTCTGTGATCTCAGCCCAGTCGCGCTTGGCAACAAGTGCTCGAAGCCTAATCCACCAAGCTACTTTCTCGGGAATCTTAAACTCGCTCTGCAGCTTCTTTGCCTTGCCGAAATTGCCCAGTTTGATCAGCTGAAACATGGTCTCATTGACACTAAGCCCAGTAAACTCATCCGTTAGATCTCGGCCCAGCGCTTCCTGTGTTCTCAGCAGCATGGTCGACTCCTTGAGTGAGTGCAGCTCAAAGTTGCTTTCCTTAGACTCGGCCAGGATCTTGGCCGCCAACGCGATTTTGTCAGCAGCGATTCGTGACGTTGGCTGATCCAGAGATTCACGCAGGAAGACAATAGCACCATCCATACGCCGGTCGTCCTGGTAGTACAGATCCTTGAGGAGGGAATTATCGCCCTCGCGGATCGCCAATGTTTCAATGAGCGCACTAGCGGTTGGTCTTGTGTTTAAAAGACGGAAAAAGGCGGCTAGGGGCAGTTTGGCTTTGAGCTGCAGGAGCACAAAAAGCATGAGGTCCGTGTCGCCACTCTCAATAGCCTTGTCAAGGGCGAGTTCATCCTCCTCCATAGCCAGAAGAAGAGGCACTTGACGGCCACCTCGCGGCTCGTGGTTTAAAAGCTGGGTTGCCAAACGCCCTCGCCCTTCACTATAAGCTGCATGGGCAATCTCCTCGAACGAAACCCCAGGCCGACCTTGCAGCTTTTCAACAATCAGCCTACAAACGGTTTCGTCGTCCTCCTTGCCGACTTTAACTTTTGCCGTGGCCCAGTGCACGTATATGCCATCAGTAGGAATACGAAGATACTGTGCTACTTTCAAAGCAAGCAAATATTCATTTCGGCACAGTAACCGCTCTACCAGACGTTCGGCAGTGAGACGGTGGAACTGTTCAATAGATAAGGGCATGCCAACCTCGAAAAAGCGGACAGCATTGAGCACACGGAGGGTTTCACACATGTCAACAAAGTCATCGCTGTTATAAAGATCAAGTACCGACTTTCCAAAGGAGGCAGCTTTAAGGAGTTGTTTTTGCCAGTGAATATCAAACTCGCAGCCAGCGGCATTGACCTATGAATTGTGAGAAAAGGAATATAAATGATGTGGGAATATAATGCCCAAGAACATACACAGGTATTTACAGCCTCTGTCAGGCTACCCCGAATCAGCTGGATGTAGTCATCAGCCTTGGGCGATTGCAGCTCCAGCTGGGCAACAGCGTCGAGAAGAATAGACGCTGGTGTTGACTCTGCAAACTGTCCAAACACTTGGTTCGTTTCTGGAGGGACTTCTTGGATAAATTCGCAGACGTCATTAGTGAGGACAATAGCCCCATCATGCTCTACCCTGTGTTAGCATAACTGTTATGGTTCATAAGGGAAGTCAAACCAGAGGCCGAAACAGGCGATCGGGAGAGAACACGTACCTGATATTACGTGCACACGGTTTGTATCATAAAGATACGTCACAGACGTATCATCTGGCCCGATAATGTGAACCTCGTCCTCCCATGCAATGACCGCATCACTGCCCGCCCACTCAACATGCTTTGGTGGAATCTCTGAGTTAGCATTATGCTCGACGAACCTCTCCTGGAAATCGCACGAAACGACATGTGCAATGCCGCCCACTGTATACAATGCAACGCGACGGCCATTGGGTGAAACACTAATGTGGCTAAACGGGCCAATGTCCAAGAAACGATCCTCGCAATCCATAGCATCAACATAATAAATCGTGTTCTCCAGGCTAACTAGAGCCTCCACGGAGCGTGATAATGTGTGGTTAGGTGGCACAATGGCCCATGCATGAACTGTGCCGTTGGGTACTGGGGCGAGCGGCTTTGGCCGTGGCTCCGAGTATGAAGCTACGGATATCAAGGTGTTGTTTCCGAGGAGGGCTACCAAGCCCTGGCCATAGAATCTATACAAGACAAAAGTTCAGTGTCTGCCTCTCCGCTCTACACATTCAGAGCTGCTACTCACTTGCATGATACCACCCCGTAATTTTCTGCGCCGTGGCCAAGAGTGAATTGCGTGAACTCGCCCTGGTAGTCGTAGCAGCGCACTGTGCCCTCAGGCATGACTACCAGTAGTAGTTCATCCTCCGACCACCCCAGGCCCTTTATTGTGCCATTGTCCCACGGAATCTGGCGCAGCGGCTTGCCGGCATAGCTGTATACGTCGATGCTGTGCTTCGAGGACTTGCCGGCTTGGTACGCTATCAACTTGGTGTCGTCCTTCCAGAGCGCTGGCATCCACCTGTTAGTTTTAGGGCCTGTGCTTCCCGGCAAGATAGGTTCCCGATTTCAGACCTACCCAAGGACCCGCCATATGACGCAGCAGCGATGACGTAGTTGTCGAGATTAAGATCCTGGTCAAACACTTCAGTGTACAGCTGAATCTTGCGATACCACTTATCGCCAAGTCGCTCCCAATTTGTTCTCGGCTGTGAGGCGTCCATAGTTGACGGAGAAAAAAGATAGTGAGTCGGTGTGGAATTGATCCAAAGCCGCCAGGCTACTGAGCGTCCCAACAAGCAAGATCGTAGGGGTTGTCATCACGAGGCTAGCAGTTGGCAAGGCTGAAGCTTGTGAGTTCAGGGTTCAAAGCTCCTGTGAGCTTTCTACGGCTAAATATCGGCTGAACCGGTTCAAAGGGCTGGCAGCAAATGTGCTTACCATTATGACGTCGTGGGTTAGATGGTATTTCAAGCCCCAATCTTGGACCTGAATATATCTGTAGCCTACGGGAACCCAGCCTTCTTTTTCTACAACACGTAACTTTTTTCCTGAGCCATGTCGCGCTACCTATCAACACGCTCCGACTGGCGCCAGGACTACATTCGCGCATTAGACGAGACGGAAAAACGTCAGCTCGATGACCATGGCCTACTAGATGCCTGTAAGCTCCGATGATGATGGCGACAACATCCTTAACATATAAGTTAACAGCCTGACTATATTCTATTTTTGCAGGCGCCAACCTTGCCGACCGCATTGCCGTTCTCGAAGCCGAGAACGCTCTTCTTTCACGGACTCCGACCTCCGCTTCTCGTACTCACACAAAGTCGTCCTCATCGAAAGCTACATTCGGGGACCAAGCCGCACTTGAGCTGCAGCGCGATCTCACCGAATCCTTGCGCAAAAATTCCAACTATGAAGCCCGGCTCCGCGCAGCCGAGACAGAGCTCGACCAGCTACGCGCAAAAACACGCAGCGACTTGCAAAGTCTAACCCAGCTGAAGAGCGAACATGCACAAAGCACAACAAAGGCGCACGATTTAAAAGATGAGTTGCAGGAGAAAAGGCGTCTTCTAGATGTGTGTTGTCCCTGCTTAGATCCGTGTCGGTTGCAGCACTAACAAGCTTTTCCTCGGTATAGCATCTCCAAGACGAAATGATCACCATCAATCTGCAGCTGACAGTAGCTGAAAAAGAACGTGACTCGGTCAAAGCCGAAAACAAACAACTGATCCAGCGCTTTCTGAATTACAAGGCAAGCCATCAGGAAGGGTCAGTCAACGACGCATCACGATCAAGCGAAACACCATTACCAGAACGACGAAAACGAGCAGAACACAGCACACGCAGCACCAGGCCGCAATGACGGGAAAACACACATACACCCACGCAGACAGTTATCAGTGGACAGAGCCAAATATGTGAAAGCGATTAAAAACGACATAGTGAACCAGCAACGAGACAAGCGGGTATGGATAGTGGTATCATTGGGTATGTTGGGAGGGTAGGAGGAGGATGGGCCCAAAGTAGGATAGAAGGCGCAAGGAATGGTTTAACGTACACATGACATAAATACACACATGAGAAGAGGGGCATAAGGAGATGATGGAAGAACGGAAAGGGAGGGGAATAAGTGAAACGGAACAAAAGCTGTCAAGGGGCAGGGAAAAAATAACATGATGTCATCATCGCAGAGGGGGATATTTTGTCGAACAAAAGAAACAAGCTGCCGAAACAAAGAAAATACTAAGGGCAAACATGATGCGTAGGAGGAACAAAGAGCAACGTATTGTGTAGGAAGCCAAGATAGAAAGAAACCACGACAGTCCTCTCTTTCTCTGATCTGCCTTCCTAGTTGCCATCATCGCTTGGTTGAGATACAAAAGCTGCCGCCGGCATTTGTCCAACTCACATACCCCGAGGGATATGTATGATCCTCAACGTCAAGGATCGTGCTCCCAACGTCATTGATGTTATGCGAGCTTTTATGGTCGTGCACAAACGTCTTGAGTGAGATGATTTTACAGCCTGACTTGAGATCGAGGAACATGCGGACCAGGTCGTCGTTGAGCTGCGACGTAAAAGCCTGGTTGTTGACGAGAATCACATCTGCGCGTTTGAGGGCATCGAGAATGCGCGCATTGCGGCGAAAGTCCCCACGTTCCAGTCGCACGCGACCAGCGCTCAGGCCCCACAACCGACAGCGCGCCTTGAACTCGCGCACTTGGGCATCACCGAGATTACAAGCGTTCTCCATCATCTCACAGCCCCAGCTTTCACAGCCAATTTCAAGGGCCGCCTGGATGACGACGTTGCCTACACCAGAGCCCAGGTCTACAAATACCTGGTTTGATTTCATGCGCAGCTTCTCCACCAAAATCTCAGTGATAAATGGTGCTAAAAGCTCGCCGTAGACATTGTCGCTGCCGTTCTCATACTTGCTGAGAAGCTCAACCCTGGGCGCTACAGTACGGTCGTACACTTGGGTCAGGATAAAAGAGACAAAGTCACTGGGCAGGCCGTGCTTAGCCTCCAGGTTCTTGATAATAGTGCCGTCGCGGACTAGAACCCGTAGGCGCTTGTTGTATTCGGTGAGGGCATCTTTGAAAAGCACAAGGTCTTGTACTTTTTGGTTAGAGGCTTTGGTGAGGCGACGGACGATGCCGTTGTGGCCGTCGATAAAAGGGCGAGCTTGCTCGCAGGTAAGGTAGTTGTCGGCTACGTGCTGAACCACGTCGATAATGCTCGAGACGGCGTCAATTTTGTCTTTTCCGCGGACAAGCTCGTACCTGGAGAGAGGAACAAACAAAGTGTGAGCCGACCGACTAGCCAAGAGAGGTGAGAGGGAAACAAAGCCAAGGCAAAGCAAGATGTATAGAAATAAGTGCGTACCTTTCTCGAGGGTGCAAGCTCGGATACTGTAGTTCTACACAAACCTCGTCAGATTTTGCGCCAAAAACCGGCGTGCACTTGAGGGCCAGAGACGCAAGATCAGCCGCATGGATAAGCGGCAACTTGCCTTTTTGCCGCGCGAGGTCGTCATAGGCACCCCGCTCGATTATCACGCGATCCGGGTCATCTTCGACGGCCATCCGCGCACGCTTCTTGCGATTGCTCATGCCGATGGCATCCAGCCAGTTGTCATCATCTTCACTCTCGGAGCTAGAATCAAACATGACACGAAACGGACTGCGCGGCTGCGCGCTGCCGGCCTTGCGCTTGCGAAGCTGATGATCATCGGACGACTCGGAAGCTAGCGGCGAAGCGATGCGGGGGCGGCGTGAGAGAGCCAGGGGAGTCGAAGTCGGGGCCGAAGCGGAAGTAGAGGAGGGGGTGGCAGCAGCCGATGATGAGGACGCGCGAGACGGCAAGCGGGATGATGTCGAGGGGTTTGGGGATGAGCGCGGCGAGACAGACGACGACGGTGTATACAAAGGCGTGGAAGATGAAGAAGCGGTACATGTCAGCTGCTTTTTACGGGCGGCAAACGGAGTCGCGACGCCGTTCACGCTACCACCGGGTCTTGAGGTAGCCGAAGCCGACGGAGCAACGGACTTGGCAGATTTGGGGCGTTCGACGGTGACGCGCTCAATGCGGATCTTGGGCGGATCGGTTTTGAATTTTGTCTTGCCTCGAAAAAGCGACATTGCGATTTAGCGGCGAGCCTGCTAGGAGCAAAACGGAGTTGGGTCAACGATAGGGGTAGCAGACAGTGAAGGAGAGTCAGTCTAGGTTCGGGGCGGGCTGACGACGACAAGGGAGAGAGGGGCAGGTTAAGCGGGCGAGTGAGCAAGCGAATAGCTCTCTGTAGACTGGACGTGTAAAAATAATGAAGACAGGGCAAAAAGGAGGATAAATGCTTTTAGGGAATGAAAGATGTGCAAAAAGGAAAAAAAAAAACAGAGTACAATGAGATGGGCTTAGTGTTGTCACGGCGTCCCAGAAATAAAACAAAATGACCTAGAAAAAGGAAGAAAAATGAGGGGAGAAAATCCAAGAAAGGAAAGGGAAAAAACAAAATAATGGAAAAAAAAAAAAAAGAAATATTCGTGGTGTGACGATGAACTAGCGAATGAGAGACAGCAGAGCACGGTGGGTGGTCTCATAATTAAAATAAAACAAAAAATGGCAAAACAAGCAGATAGCAAGATTTCAAAGCGCAAAAATGTGTTTGCCCCTTTGTTGCCCGTGTTTACTTTTCTCTCTTCGTCTTCTGTCGTTTTTCTTTTTTCTCAATTTTTCGCGCCGTCGTGATGCTGTGCTCTTCTCTTTCACGTTACAGTTTACTACAGAAGCTTATGGAAACACAAGAAGTGGGGCTGTCGGACAGCTGACACCTGCGTCCCTGCAGCTGCTCCCATCTGTCGGTCACAGTTAATGGTAGCACAAAACGCAACATGATACATCGCTAAAATCCAACCATCCATCCATTCATCAATCATACAGTGCTCTACAGCTACGCACTTTCCCATGTACCGTCCAGCGCCTTCGCCGTTCCTCCTCGCCTCCGTCCCCTACAACTCGTCCAGCCACGGAATCGACTCCTGTGCTCCCTTCTTCTGCACAGTCTTCGAAGCCGCCTTGTTCGCCAGCAACACAGCCTGTCCTAGAATGCTGCCCTTGGCTATCTCCAGCGCATACACTGCCACAAATGTGTCGCCTGCAGCCGTCGTATCAACCACCTGCACCTTTTCGGCCGGGACCAGCTCGTTCGTGCCGTCCGCTGCCGAATAAAATACACCCTGTCCGCCTAGCGTGATCACCACGTTCTGCACACCAGCATCTTTCAGGATCTTCGTAGCCGCTTCCAGGCCCTCGGTCGTCTTCAGCAGGCTCTCGTCGCACCCTGTCATAATCATCGCTTCAGTCTCGTTGACGATAATGTGCTCCAGGCCCTGCAGGTGCTCAGCCGGAATGGCCTGGGCTGGTGCTGGGTTGAGAATGACAGGGATGTTCTCGCGGCGCGCCATAGCCAAGCACTTCAATACCGTCTCCATCGGGATTTCAAGCTGCATAATGATCATGTCCGGCTTAGGGCCCGGAAACCCCTTCTCGAATGCATCCGGCGTGACGGTGTGGTTTGCGCCGGCCGAGAGCAAGATGCGGTTCTCCCCGTTATCCTCGACCAGAATAATCGCCACGCCCGTCGAAACCCCCTCGACCACGGTTACATCCGAAGCGTCGACGCCGTAGCCCGCAAGGCCCTCGAGCATGTTCCGGCCATTGGTGTCGTTGCCCACAGCGCCAATCATGCGCACTACAGCCGATGCTGACTCCGATGACGGTGACGGAGACCCGCTGGTGCGTGACAGCTTAGCACAGGCGACTGCTTGGTTGGCACCCTTACCGCCGAGGCCCGTGTGGAAGGTATGTGCAGTCATGGTTTCGCCGGCCTTGGGGATGTACGGCGTGTACATGACCAAGTCAGCGTTGAGAGAGCCTATGACGGCAATGACAGGAGGAGAAGTCATGGTGAATTAGAAGAAGAAAAAACGTGATTTTACCCAAGTCAGTTTCTTTCTAGCCGTAGGGGTGGACCGAGCCTTATGCCTAACAACACCTAAACGCCTCCTGTAAACAGGACAATCTCGAGTGGGCCCATATTCAAGTGGACCCGCTGGTGTCGGTCACATGACCTAATATGTGACTTTATATTTTCTGACCATAGCGTTCACTTTTACAACAACGACCACGAACTGCAACAAAGCCATCAAGAGTTTATTACAAAATATTGGAGTAACAGCAATCACCAAAGAAAAGAAAGCTAAATGTACAGGTGGTAAAAAATGAACAAGAAAACAGCAACATGGCAGCCATTGGACCAAGCTTCCAGGTCATCCATGATTTAGATGGCACTTGGATCCGGGAAGACATGCCGGGTAGTTGGAACTGCGAGTTGATGGATTGGCCCGGCGGCCCACTATCGGTGCGCTTAGGGCCCGGCCCATTGCAGCACAAGCCCCCCTTTTCCATATCCAGAAATGGTATGGCAGAGAGTAGCCTCGTCGAGGTACTTTCTCAGCACGTCAGTGTCGATGCAAGAGTCCTTGTCCACGCAAGAGTCCTTGTCGACGGGGATGACGCAAATGCTGTATGTAGAGCTGGCTAGGCTGCTGGGCGGCTAGCAGCTGGGGATGGTTTTGCGGCGCGCCTTGATTGATGGCACCAAGTCCCGCAGTGTCCATGTTTATGGGTGCACGGGACTGCTAGCCGCAAAGACTCCTTTGGTGGCAGCTAGATAGAGGCGGACATGTTGGCCTGACGCGATGTTAATAAACGAACCTGTGTGTAGCGTGCTGGGGAGAGAGCTTACGGTTTATTCGGTGTATGTACAGAGAAAAGGCGTATAAGACGTAGAAGAATATAGACAATGGGATGGTATAGTCAAATGGAGGATGTGAAATAGGTACAAAAGATAATGAGCAGGTAAAAATGGACAGAGAAGTAGAGTGTGATAGAGACAATGGTATAATATGTGCAGGTATAATATGTGCAGGAATGAATATAAAATAGAGACGAAAAAGTAATGGACGAAGAGAAAAAAAAAATAGGCAGAGAAGTTGATGATAGAGACGAGATAGTAGTAGATACTGAAATTGTGAATAGTGTGCAAAAGAACGTGCCAAATAGATGTCAAGAAAATGAATGAAGAATAAAAAGTAGACAAAGAAGTGAAGTAAATGCACAAAGAAAAGAAAGAAAAAAGAAAGAAAGAAAAAAAAAATGAAGAAAAAAGAGTGGTGAATATGATCGTGAATGCTGATGATCTTCCAAACGAACTCTTGCGATGAACAACGAGATGCCATCACGTCCTTCTTATACAGTCTACAGTCCCCACTTCAAGGCCCAGCGTCTTGGGACCAGCCTCGTCGAGTCGCATCTCAGACAATCGAAGTCACCACACGAACACGCCCCCCCCACACCCCACCACCCAC
>JAZBQP010000274.1:0-33874 GCA_038407015.1 Ceratocystis ficicola | reverse complement strand
CTCCACAGCTCATTGTCGAAATCTGTGACAGAGTCAAAGAAGAAGAAAAGAATGAAAGACGCTTATCAGTGTCATAGGCGTCGTCCTCCAGAAGCCCGGGGAAAGGGGAGGCACCAGACCTCAAAGGCACCCCCCCGAGGGTTGTAGGAGGGAAGGTTGTGTAGGAGGGAAGGTTGCCCGTTTTACGGAAGGGAATAAATACAACAACAAAACCCACCAAAATAGCGAAAAATCAACTGGCCGCGTGGCCCAATGGCAAGGCGTTTGACTACGAATCAAAAGATTGTGGGTTCGAATCCCATCGTGGTCAACAGTTAAGAGCTCGACTCTCTTTGATAGTCGTGGCCCCTCCTTACGGGGCGAACCTTTTTTTTTGGTTCCAACTATTCCCCCGACTTCATTCCTCTAACAAATGCTGTCATCATCAAACAGAGCTATTAGCCATTTTAGAGCTAAATGGATGAAAAGCTATACATGTACATTGAAATCAAGTTGTTATGTAGATAGGTAGTTAGCTCTGTTCAGGCAGACGTTAAAAAATACAACAATTATGTAGATAGTAGCATGAATGTATTTGAGTACAGTGGAAGTTCAGCTACTGCTTGTATTAAATATGCCAATACAAGTGGCAGCATGTTCTACATAGCTTTGATCAAACCTTAAGCCAACTCAAATAATACCACCAACTACTCTTCAAGAAGCTCATACCACTCAGGAATCTCCTTTATAAGACTCCACATGTACTTCTCCAGTTTGACAGCACACTTAGTGTACACAGTTGTTGGATCATTGTACTGTCGACAATTACTGAATATCAGTTTCAGATCACCAACAAGGTCCTTGGGAGCAGTGTAGAAATCATGCTCCAACCGTTCTTCCACCGTTGATAGGTCCATAGGTGATGAAATAACATTATAATAGTCAGGCACCTCATCTCTGTTGACTGGATTGAGGAACGGCCATGCCTGCTTGTGGTTTTGTATTTGATACAGGAACCGCCGGAGTTCATGGAAAAGGGGCCCATGCCGCGGCACACGTGCCAGCTCATCCATATCAGGAGACCATCCCGTTGCACGGATAGCGGGGATTGATAGCGGATCGATTGGTGTTACGCCATTCGCCCACTGCTGTGGTGGTTGGTGAATAATGTGGCTTTTGCTTAGATGTCGGATCTTAGCTTGCACGGTTTCTTTTTGCTTAAGCAGCATGCGACCGGCTTCAAGATAACGTATTCGGGGAAGCATGGAGCATTGCATCATTGTTCCGCCCTCATAATCTTTGATATAGCCCATCCAAACAGACTTGTCGAGTGTGATTTCTTTAGTGAAACCTTGTTTCTGGAAATATCCCGTGGCATAGTTATCGGCATACGTGAGGAAGTGCATGACTGGGGAGGTTGCCTTGACATAGTCCTTCAAATGGGCCATGAGGTGGGCGCCATATCCTTTAACTTGTTGGTCGGAGGAAACGGCGCAAAACACGATTTCAGCAAACTTTCGGCTTCTGAACTCCCGGTATGATATGCCTCCAATGACTTCAAGAGGCATTTTAACGATAGCGATAGACCTGTGTGTACGGTCGTAGACGAGTCGCGCAATGTAGTCTTTGGGCATTTTAGGAAGCTGTTTTTGAAACAGGCATTTGAGACCAGTGAGGATGATAAAGCTTTCTCTAGTACCGTCATTGTTGACAACGCGGAATTCAATTTCGCCGTTTCGTTCTTCTAGGACAGCAGGCTTTACTAGAGTTAGAGCATGCTAATACAGCAGCAGCAGCTTGCAATTGTCGCAGGTAAGGGAAGCAGCTGGTGGCAACATACCTTGTCTGGGAATGGAACTCTATAAGTTGCAGCTGAAGGCGCTGACTTTGGTTCATCGTGACCATGGCTCGTTTTGACTCTTTTAGTTTCCGGGGCAGCATTCGGTTCTTCTGAGGTTGTGCGCTTCGCTGCAACAGACATTTGGGGATGTGCCTGATCAGCGGCTGCGACATCAATGGCAGTGGTGTCGGTGGCTGGTAATGGTTGTGCCTCTGCTTTGTTCATCTGGGTTGGGATCTGTTGGGGGTAATGGGTATTGCAGTCACGAGTTTGTTGTTTGGTTTTGCGGTGGCTGTGTGCTTGTAGTTGTGAAGATCAGGTGGTACAGGCAGCTAATTATTCTGAATGCTAGCATTGCTGATAATTCATGAATGAATGATGCAAAGAACCGGGTGGAACGTGGGATGAGAAAGCGGCTAAAAGACAACTAATTCTTGATACGGGGCAGGGCTACCGCGTCTAGTAGCCCACTCCATTTAGGGTTAATCGCGACATTGTCCTAGAACAGAACAGGTATTGCTTTTAGTGTGGCACCATTTTTTGCTCTTCAACATATCATCTACAAAGCTCAGTGATGGAATCAACGGGATATCCGCCAAGCTGCGACTTGGTCTTCCAAATACTAACGCATTTCCGGTCGACTCAGCTTCAATGCGAACTCTTGTCTATCCATTAGAAGCAAGATGACAGCATTGACTTGCTCAGTATCTTCATAGTTGCTTCTTCGAAAGAAATACCTACCAATAGATGGAGCACCAGACGCCTGAACAATACTCCAAGCAGTATTTACTTTCAATATTATACTACACTTGTTTTAACCAGTTGCCATGCCTCCTTAATTATGAATGAATTCTGTTGGCCGGTGAACAAGCCAGCCTGACAAGGCACAAGGAACAAGCATGTGACATGATCGCACTTCTTCTACCGTCATCAGCCCTCATTTGTTTTGCCGAGCTTTAATTGTTTACAAGCAAGCCGCATACAACCCTGTTGCTAATAAGCCTTCGTTTTGTGTTCTCTCCCAGGTGCTTGCTTGCATGTACGGCATTACAGTGTTACGTTCAACGTCAAGCTTCAGATTTTCTTTCCTGTCAATTGAGAACTTCGTCTTTTCTTTTGAAAGCTTAGTAACTCGCCTGTCAAACTTGACGTGATCCTCAGCTAGAGCTCAAGCCCGAAAAGCTTTGCTGTGTGGACAGCTATAAGAAACGCCGAGATATATTTCTTTCCCTAGTCTAGCCAAGCTTTGTTTTAGTCTTTCTTCCCCGCCAACTCTTTTTTTGTCGCCAGGCAAACATAGTCCCACAAAGAGAGCCCCTTAGGCAGTTATATTAGCGGGCTTGCACCTATAACCTGCTCGTTTTTTAGGAGGTAGCACTGGTTATCATTAGCCTTGGGAGCTTGGACTAAAGTCTTTGTTGCTGCTGTCTTGTTTTTCCTGGCCTGGGTTTTGCTCCCTTCTTTTGACTTCCTTTCTCTTCCTCTCTCTCCCACTTTTTTTGCTCCTTTTCTGCTATGATTGTGTCTTCTCCCTTGGCAGTGCAACCTTCGTCTGATTCGTTGCCATCGCTCTCTATACCGCGAGTCTTGCCTCGATCATTGCGGAAATCAGCTTCGGCCATCGGACTCAACTCTGGCTCCCCCAACAACGCCGACATCTCCTCCACTGCCTCCAGCTTGCACGGCCTTTATATCCGTCCAGGGTCCAGCCAGGGAATTGCGCCCAACAAGAACAACAAAACCAACAAAAACCCTTACGCTAGTCTTCGTCACACCACTGACAACTCTTCATCTGAACAACTCCAGCCACCGCCTTTGACATTGGGTCGGAAGAAGTCTATTCCTGGGCTCAATCCATCTGCCCTAGCTTCGATTCCAGATAGTAACGAGTCGTATGCCTCGACAACTATTTTTGGCGAATCATCTTCTCGAACACCTTTGACACTTGATACGACTAGTCATCACCATAAAAGCGCCTCCAAGATCAACACTAACATGGCTGATGACTTGATTGTTGGCGATGTCGTCGATGTGCCAGGGGGCATGAAGGGTACTGTGCGCTTTGTCGGCTCTGTCAATGGCAAAAAGGGCGTGTTCGCGGGCGTTGAACTACTACCTGAGTTCGCTGGCCGAGGTAAAAACAGCGGCGATGTTGACGGGTATGTCCTAAAGCACCTGGTCATGTCTCTTCTCTTATTTTTTTTTCCGCATTTTGAATGTGACTGCGATTCTAACTTTGCGTTCTCTTTGTTTCCATCTAGCATCTCCTACTTCACTACTACTCTAGCAGGAGCCGGAATCTTCGTCCCTGCCACCAAGGTTTTACGTCAGGATAGTTCCAATAGCTACCCTGCTACACCTACTATCAGCGCCATCAAAGGCTATAGCCAAAATGCAAACAACACAACTCCTCCCACGCCCTCAATTCTCAAATTCAGTCAGTCCGTTGGCCCGGGGCGTGCAGCCAGCCCTCTTGGCAAAAAACCCCGGCCATCTCTCCATCGTCCCGAATCACCGCTTCGACGAGTTCAAATGACACCCGTGCCTCGCCCCTCTATCAATAGTAGCATCAAATCACCAACTAAAGGTTCCAAGTATGGCAGCCCAACTACCAGCAAATTCTCCCAAAGTGTTAGGGGGACTGCCGGTGACCCTTTGAAAAAGCTATCTGGATCTCGATTGGATTTCAAGTCTAGTCTTATTGGAAGTCGTAGCTCTTCTGCCATGGGCATGAGACCCATGTCATTTGACGATGAAGAGCCTCCAGTTCCTAGCATACAGCGGGCACGAACAAATGCCGGTGTGTCTTCGGCTTCTCGCAACAGGCCCTCTTCTAGGACAGCCACTGCTTCGTCCAATGGCCATGCTATTCAAGCAAGTGATGAAGAAATTGAGCGCTTGCGTGCTCAGGTTGAAGACCGGGACCGCCAGCTGCGTGATCAAGCTGCTACTCTAGCAGAAATGGAGAGTGCATTGGCTGAGGTTCAACAACTCATGGAAAATCCAAACAACATGCGCCAAAATCGAGATAACGTAGATGACCATGACACAGCCCAGCTGAGAACTTTGCTGCGAGAAAAGAACGAGAAGATTGCCCTTTTGACCTCTGAATTCGATTCTCATCGCGCGGATTTCCGAAGCACCATTGATGCTCTTGAAATGGCCAGCACCGAAACTGTGAGAGTGTACGAGGCACAGAAAAAGGATCTTGTGCAAGAAATAAATGAGCTCGAGGCCCGCCTAGAAGATGTTGATGCTGTGGCTCGTCAGCTTAAGCAACTTGAAGAGCTAGTACAGGAATTAGAGGAGGGACTGGAGGATGCGAGACGAGGCGAGGCCGAAGCTCGTGGAGAGGTCGAATTTTTAAGAGGCGAAGTTGAGCGTACACGCTCTGAACTTCGCCGAGAGAAAGAAAAGAATGGAGGCAGTGCTGGCAATGGTAGTGGTGGTCCTACTGCTGTAGCCACTACTAATGGCGCATCTGCTAGCACGAACCAGAGTTCTCTGACCACATCCAAAGAGCTGGAACAAAAAGAGGACGAAATTCGTGGACTCAAGGCCATCATCCATTCTCTTAGCCGCGATTCAGCACCTAACTCACCGCCAATCACTGGCCCATCCAATGGCAGCGGGGACTCTGTTGAAACCCGTCTTTTGCGTGAAAACCAGGAACGCCAGATCAACGAACTACGTGCTATGCTTGATAGCAAGACCGATCGCGAGGAAGAACTGGAACGCGAGATTGAGGGCTTGCGCCGTAGTGGCAGTTTCACAACGAAGCCCTTGAATAATAGTAGGCCTAATTCCCACACTCATCCTACTTCCCATCCCCACCGTGCTAGCGGTATGACTATTAGGCCTTCTTCACTCCGTGACTCGGCAAAGAATGGCATTGGTCACATTCGTGAGCGTAGCTCTGGCCCTGAGCCACGGACAACATCCTCTGATATGACAGGCCACAAGCGGGGGTCGACTCTAGACACCATGCCGGAGAGCGACACATATTCGACGGCCACTGAGACTAGCACTCTCTGGTGTGAAATCTGCGAAACTAATGGCCATGACATTCTCACGTGCACCAACATGTTTGGCCCTGATGGTCCTAAGCCTACTTCGGCTGCGATGAATGGAAGCAACCGTGACACGCTCAAGGCCATGGCTATCAATACAGGTGTTGGAGATCAGCAAACCCAGGATGAGATCTACAAGGTTGCCCCTCTGCGGTCCAAGAACAGCCCCCCTCTGCCCTTAGACGAGTTCACCACGACTCCATCTGCGGCCCAACCCCCAGCTCTAGCGCCGCTTGCTGCTGCTGCGCCAGTCGAAGCCCTCCCAAATCTCATGGAATCGGGGCCTGTTGCTGGGAAGGAAAGTAGAACTATCGATCCTTCTAAGTGGTGTGCAGTTTGCGAACGCGATGGCCACGATAGTGTTGACTGCCCATTTGAAGATGCTTTCTAGGACAAGTATGGCGCGGTCTTTTCCAATGCTTATTGATATCTTCGTCGATTTCCTTGTTTCCTTTTCTTACTCCTACTCTACATGATTCATCGATACCACCGCCTATTTCATTTACCATATTTCCGTTTACTAGCGTAACGATTTTCGCCTTTGCTTTACTTTTGTCGTCGTGTGTCTCGCAAATCTGTTGGTTACCATTTACTGTTCTTAACACCTGCCTTTTGTTCAGTTATTTTCTTTCTTAGGCTGAATATAAAAACCCTATAATATTAAGGGGATCTCTGTGCTATTGTGCCGCATAGAATGAAATGGGTTGTGATTTGAGTATCTAGGTTCTATCTTCCATCTATACTGGATCGATCTTCACTCTCTTGGGAAAAGCGGGGCTAGCGTTCCTTCCACGTGGCTCTCGAGCAACAAGGGTTGATTTAAGCACCAAGGGTTGGCCAAGCTTCCCCTGCTCGCTCGTAAAGTAATGAACAGAGCAGGCATTCTCTCTATTTCCTAGATCACGACGAAGTTCTTAGAAATCTTAGCACCCACTTGAACAGCGAGGAAGTAACGATTCGTGGCTACAAACAACGGCAGCTCCGAATAAATATCGCAAGAATCCCTAGACAACTGCCATAATCTACCATAGCAAACAATCTACGTCAAAAAAGAGAGAGCTTGGGGCCGCTTTACGTCAACTACTTGAAGACATTCTCGAAATCGAAGATGGCACAGATGGTTATGGACTTATTCACGTCCTTGGGTAACTGTCTGAACTGTTTCCCCGGATCGCCAACACTTAAAATTAACAATCGAAGCTTCAAAATTCTTCGGCTTCTTGGAGAGGTATACTCCTTTTCATTTCATTTGTTTTCGCTCTCCTTGCCTCTAGCTTGTATGCCTCTTCTTGTAGCTAACTTGCGTGCTTTCATCTTCTAGGGCGGTTTTTCATATGTCTATCTCGTTCAGGATATCTCGACTAGCGAACTCTTTGCCCTAAAAAAGATCCGTTGCCCATTTGGCGCCGAGTCTGTATCACTTGCAATGAAGGAAGTTGAGGCTTACCGTGCCTTTGCCGGGGCGCCCGGTATAATCCACAGTATCGACTACAGCATCGCTACTGAGCGTGGTGGCGGTGAAGATAGCAAAACTGTTTATGTGCTGTTGCCGTACTATAAACGAGGCAATCTTCAGGACATGATCAATGCAAATCTCGTGAACGGCACTCAATTCCCTGAAAGAAAGCTCATGGTATTGTTCCTAGGAGTGTGCCGCGCGTTGAAGACTATGCATCAGTACAAAGGCGAAAATGGCAGCGGAAAGGCACGCCCAATCGAACGCATGCGAATGGGCAACGAAGCAGATGATGATCTGGATAGCCTTGTCTCCGATTCAAGTTCTGACTCGGATTTGGATACGGGAAAACAAGCACTGCGTAAATCTACTGCAAAAAAGAACAAAAACAAGAAACCCGTCAACAACAAACGTAGCCGTCATGAGAGCAGCTCTAAAAATGCCACTGCTGATACTGGCGCCGATGGCGACCACGAGTCCGCACAACAGCAGCCGCTCATGGGTACGTCATCATCCGCCGAGCTTTCAGCCACTTCGTTTGCCCATCGCGACATTAAGCCGGGAAATATCATGATCGATGACTCTGGCACTGGTCCGATTTTAATGGACTTGGGATCTGTGGCGCCATCCCCTCTGTTCGTCACTTCGCATTCACAGGCAGTCGCCGTGCAGGACACAGCTGCCGAGCACTCTACTATGCCATATCGTGCACCCGAGTTGTTTGACGTACACAACGGCGCGGTCATTGACACCAAAGTCGATATCTGGTCACTTGGATGCACTTTATATGCCTGCCTCGTAGGCAAATCTCCATTTGAGGCACGCTCTGATGAGACGGGTGGCTCGCTGAGTTTATGTGTGTTGGGTGGTGATTGGCGGTTTCCTGGCGAAGGAAGCCTTAATCAAGGGGCACAGCGCCAGGGCACGGCAGCAAACCTAAAAAAGGCACAGCAAGATGCTGCAGCTGGATCAAAAGAGGTTGTGATTTCAGAGCCAGTCAAGGACATTGTGCGCAAGTGTTTAGCAGTGGAACCAGTAGAACGGCCGGATATTGATGAGCTAATTAGACTCGTCGAAGATGCGATTGACGTAGACGAGCTGTCTTGAAACGTCGGTGTGCTATTGCTTGCCAAAGAGTGTTTACACTTTTTCTTCTTTGATTCGTTCAAGAGAGTTGTATTTATTGCTAAAGTCTATCTATGCGCTGGCGTTTGTATATCGGACATCTGAAAATCTGCTCGCTTTTATACAGTTTATACAACAGAACCAGTCTTTTGCTAGGTGATTGGGAAGCAACGACAAAAAAGACGAAAATATACTCTTTGACACAATACTGGCGACTCTTATGTGGCCGCTTGCTGTAGTACTAGCCTGGCCCTCTCCGAGTTACCTGGGGGGGGAACAGAAGAGGTCCCATACGCTCTCAAAAGCTACAGTCGTATGTTGGTCCTGTATTTGCTCTCTTAATCTGGCCAAGATTGAACTTTCAAGTCTGGTGCACCCCGTTTCGCTCTTGGTGTTCCGCTTTTCCTAGAGCTGATTTTACATTGTCTCCTTTCTAGTCTGGTCGCGTTTATAGCCATGAATGGAAGGATGGTATTGGACACTATTAGATTAGGAACTACATTTTGCCTTTTTATGGTGCATAGCGGTTCCAAGTCACGCCTTTTCATAGTTGTAGACGATAAGTGGCAACCTCAAATGGACGGAGCGAAATCGGGAAGGATGATAGGGAGTTGCACAGTTCAACTTCCTCAAGGTTGTCCTCGAGAATGTTTGTCTTCTGTACGCCCTTGATATCCCAAGCAGTTTTAACCACGGCTCTGGAATGACCACCCAAACTCTCGTAGACACGGATCACAACGCTTTTCCCGGAAAGCACAGGTAGGTCTCCTACACTTACGTCTTCATCATCTTCGCCCCTCTTAACGCAATCCAGAATGAGTGAATCATCACCCACAAGTTTAATAGGGGTTGTAGCAGAATCAAGGACACTGGCCAGTGAAAGTGAACTGCCCGTGGTAGAAGATACTGTTAGTAGCGGGCTGTTAAACTGATATGCTGCACGAACAGTCGAAGCGCTCAAAGGACCCGAGTGCGGCAAAATCGCCCAACTAATGCTATGTTGGCCCATATCAGCATGGGCATCTGGAGCCTTGGGAGAGCGTAACAGGGAAAGACGCATGAGGTTTCCACAGGTCGCAAATCCATACTTCGAATCATTGAGAATCGAGATACCGTAGTTCGATTCAGAAAGATCTGCAAAGCGGTGGCAGCATACTTCAAACTTGGCCATATCCCAACTGTAAGTCGCAAAATTCATTAGCAGTTGGCAAGATGAGAGGGGATCTATGGTGGGATGATATACCTGGTGTTGTAGTGTGTGGGACGCTTGGTAATACCATATGCAGTCTCGTACGAAGCATCCGTATTGCGGACCGTCACTGGAAACTCAACCTTGAGGAAAGTCATGCTTTCATGCCAGTCTACTTCGGCACGGCAGACAACCGCGGTTTGCTGGTTATCGACAACTGCCGACAAACTGATGTAGCTCATGATCGAGCTGCTGTTGCTTATCTTTGTCCGTGTAACCACAGTGACACGATGAGGTTTGACTTCAAAGATGCTTGTCTCTCCAGAAGGCAGTTCCTTGCGTGTATCCAAGTGATAAACTTCCACATCCCAAGCTTGCCAGTAAAGTGGTTTGTCATCAAAGACAACGAATTGATTAGCCTTTTTTCCGGGCTCAATCACCTCGCGCTCATTAAGAATGTCGTATAGCGATGTTATCACCCCACCCTGTACCTTGACCTTCAGTTGGCTATTCTTGAGCTCAAATGTATCCTCAGCCACCTGCTGAAGACTGACAAAAGGATGACTTGTATGTGCCTTAGCAAATGGCTCAATAGTCAGCAGGCTGCCTGCGCCTGAAGCCACCCCAACTTCAGTCTCCGAGATCTCAATAATCTCCGCTCGGGGCCATGGGAGTGTGTTAATGGCAACAGATCCGTCCAGAGATTTGCCAGCTAGGTGTGAAAAGCCCAAGGTACTTAGAGCTTGCTTCAATAACTTGGCTCCACGATCAAACACTTGGCCATAAAGCTGAGTAATGCGTATTGTTAGTAAAGGTTTTAACTTAAGTAACAACTCAACCACGTTACTACTTACCTCATCAGAGTCATCGTAGCACATCTCAATAGAGCTTCCAGGAAGGCAATCGTGAAACTGGCATAGCAGGATTGCCTCCCACATGAAATCAATATCCTTCTTGGGGTACTTGTAGGACGAGTTCTTCAACGAGGCGCAAGTAGCCAAGAATTCAATCTCGCGCATCAGTGCTTCAGCTTTGCGATTATTCTTTTTGTTTTTGGCCTGCGTAGTGTACGTACCACGATGAAGTTCAAAATAAAGCTCGCCATACCAAGTGACGAAGTTGGCTGCTTTTTCCTGTAGTTTATCGAAAAAGTCGTCCACTGAGCCACCCATCGTGACTCGAGGCAAAAGGCCAGCCTGGTCAGCCACGCCACGACAACGGCGCAACTTTTCGATGTGCTGCCATGTCGGGCCGCCACCCCCATCGCCCTTTCCAAAAACAAGCAGAGAGGTTGGGTCTTGGTCCATGGACTTATGATTAGATTGGCTGCGTTTAACATCGCCAAAGTGAGCCTCGGCAGTGTATGTTTCTGCCGGGGGCATGTGACATATGACCTGTGTGCCATCAAGAGCTACCCAATTAAAGGTCGTATGAGGGAACTTGTTGATGTTGTTCCAGCTAAGCTTTTGTGTCATAAACCGGTCCATGCCTGCAAGGCGGCACAGTTGCGGAATCTGTCCCGAATATCCAAAAGTATCCGGCAGCCAAAAGGTTTTGGAACGGGCACCGAAGCGGCTTTCAAAGTAGCGTTGGCCATAGAGAAACTGTCTAGTCAACGATTCACCACTAGGCATGTTAGTATCGTGTTCCACCCAGCTCCCACCAATAGGGTGGAAACGGCCCTCTTTAACCTTCTGCTTGACTCTCTTGAAGACTTCGGGATAGTTTTCTTCCAGCCATTTGTACTGCTGGGCTTGGGAGCAGGCAAAATTAAGCTCGCCGTATTGTTCCATCAAATTACACTGATTAGTCCAGGACCGAGCAACTTTGCGCTTGGTTTCCGCCCAGGGCCACAGCCAGCAGCTATCAATATGGCAGTGCCCTATGCCAAATACTTGGGCAGGGACTTTCGAGTCGTAGACCTTAGAAGAATCGACCAAAGTGCCCAAGTACTCTTGAGCAATCTTCCGGCAGGTGTCCAGGGACTTAACATCGTTCTTGTCAAAAGAATCTATGATCCTAGTACACACATCAACTGCTTTATGTTGCTGCCAGGTGTCCTGGGGAAATTCCCGGGCCGCATCACCAATAATCCAAAAATCTATCCAGAGACCACGAGCCTGAAGATTCACAGCTACAATTTCTGCCTTGGTTAGTTGGAAATATCGGTTCGGGTTTGGTGGCTGAATCGTATCAGAGCCCGGAGCGTTTCCAAACATTCCATTACAGGCCATTTCAACATAGAATAGATGCGGCTTCCCGTCCCGGAACAGTTTAGGCAGAATCCACTCAATGCGTTCATTATTGCCAGTAAGGCCTTGAAGCGGAATGCCATCCTCTGACCACACCATTCCCTCATTGTGAGCGTCCCAATGGAACTCTAAATGCTCCTTTTCTTTAAGGTCTTTAGGCACGGTCAATTCCACCCTGATCCAGTGGGTGGACCACGAAGGGCCAAACATGGCACCAACGCTTGTAGGCTTGAAGTTTTGGCTGACTGCCTCTTTGAAAGTAGGCCTTTCCTGATCAGGAGCCTGCCAGGCCCAGAGTCTCACATGAGGCGAGCCACTAGCTGTACCATCATACATGACTCTAAATGAAGCGGTTAGATGCTGTTCTTGTATTCCATTTTCCAGAAAATTCTACCCACGATTTAAGATTGTGGCTTTCCCATTGGCCATTAGCCGTGAATTGCGCAATGCGATCACGATAAATACCGGCAATGCGCTGGCCAACGGGCCTCTCGGCAAGCTGCGGATAGTGATTACATGACATTTTGCTACCTCCACAATTTCTATGATTATGCAGTGAAATATCCGTATCGGGATCGTCTTATTTCGAATATCGGTTGCTCAATACGTGAAGTAGAACGGCGGTGAGGGTGGCATTCGAAGTGTTGACGCCAGCCACAGACCGAAGGAGCGTGCTATGCAATAAAGCTACCAATACTTGGCTAGACACAAGAAAAGAAGAGGAGGCGAAAGTGAGGAAGAAAGAGAATGTGTCCTGCTCAAGCATTGAGAAGAACAAGAAAAGAGACACAGGAAATGGGAAATGGGAGAAGAGGAAAAACAGGAAAACTAGGTAAGCTAGGGGAAAAAAGTCTCAGTGGCACTGGTGTTGGCGTACACGTTACTTGCTGCGCAAATACGTCAGTACTACATATCGCAAGTACCCATTAAAGATGCGAACGAAACAAATCATCGGAAAAGGAAGTCACCTCTCCACTTGGTCTCAAATTGGAGAAGCACATTACTAGATCCTTCGGAGTAACAAACGCCATCCCCTAACTACGTGGGCCTCTTGACTCCATTTCCAACCTCATGCTGTACAGGCTTTGTTGTTGTTGTATTTTTTAACGTCTACCTGACCATGCTGTACAGGCGTTTCAAGGCATGCACATTGGGCTCAACACTCCCTACTACACTCTCAGCATGTACCTCTAGGGTCTAACGCCTCCCTCCCCTTCCTCTAAGCTCTCTGGACAATACACTGAGGAGTTGTTTCCATTCTTCTCCAATTCGATCATTTATTTAGGCAATGAAAACAGGGTACCTTGAGGTCGGCCTTGAAGACAACCTTGTCATTAATTCACTCGTCTCTTGTTCTCGTGATCGCTAACTCCTCATCACCACAGCACCACATTAACTGAAGGAATTAAGACAATCTTTTGAAAGTCCATGTAGTCCATACCCTTTTTTTCTTTGTTTGTTCTTGCCCTGCGCTCTTCTATCCCAGGATGGGCTGATGACTCCGGCGGCCAAAGATGAACGAACACAATCTAGCCAATCCCCTCATCGCTTGGGCAATTTCCAGGCCACACTAGAATATGTTGTCTTGCATCGATAACTTCCACGCCGTCAGAACACATAGCAGGCTTTTCAGAGCACCGGATTGTTTCAGGAAGTTGGGAGTTATTCTACATTCAAGTATAGAGCTTGTCCAAGTTTCGGCGGGGAAAGGAAGAAAAGAAGGGGAAAGCCATGCCAAGGGACAAGGCCACTTTACTCTGCCAATATTTATCCCCGCAACCGTTTTGACTGAGTTTTGACTTCAACCCTGAAAAGACACCAGAGCGGTGCTTGAAATCTAGACGCCTTTGTCACTGACCGCCCAAGAGCTGTTCCCCTCTGGAACATCGTGTTGCTATGAAACCCAAAAGGCAGACTTTAGAGCAAACAATGAAAAATACATGCTCATCTCACTTCAGCTCGGAGCTTTTGAATCATGGGATTCTTGAGGCTGGTGAGTAGAATGAGGTATTTGCTGTATTCCCAGCAGGGTTGAATGAATCATTTTGATCTAAGCAACGCAATCTTTTCCCCTCCCTAATCGTGGATTTAGCTTGTAGTTCAGCTAACTCTAGAGTACATCGCGTTGCCCAACACTTGGACAGTCAACTATGTGAGGGAGCAAACCAACAGAATCCGCCACAGATTCAAAATGCCAAATATTAACTAATGCCTAATCAAAACAAAGTACAAAATAATACTCTTAACAGCCTACATTCTAATTCTACATCAAAACAACCCAAATACCAGCCGCTAACACATATGATAGACGTAGAATAGATACATGTTAACCTTCCTTAACTCAAAATGTTGACAAATTCCTCCCAAACTTGAAGCAAAAAAAGGAAAAAAAAAAAAAAGAAACCAAGCCCGCCTATGAAAATAAAGATGTTGAGTGCATGAAAATTATTACTTCGCCCCAAGAAACACTGCCTTGAGAGGCAGGTACAGACAGTCTAGTTAAGTCGCAGTGAGAACAAGGTGCTAGTGGAGGGCAGAAGGCAGAGCGGCAAAATGTGGTCATGAGAAAGTCGTAAATAAACCGTGAATTGGAAGGGAAAAAGTCCAAAGTAAATTACGTCGCACCGTATACCGAAGCTTTTGTAGCAGCGTGCTTTGTTGGCATGAGCTCAATCTCGAGATCCTCATCTAGCTCGTCGTCATCATCATCGTCGTCATCGTCTTCTTCATCTTCATCTTCATCCTCATCTTCATCCCCATCAGCATGGGCCAAATTTCCAGTGCTATCTTCATCGTCACTTTCGCCTGAACTCTCATCAAAGGAGAGGAGCCCTAATAGTGGGACATTTAACTTGCGATACTGGCTTCGGATTAAGTTATCCGCGATTCTGAGCAGCTTTCCATCACGATCCAGAGGAGCATCAGTGTCTGGGGAGGTGGGATCTTCAGATTCTGCCGGTTCTTCGGCCGTACCAACATTGGGCGACGTCATTTCCTCAGGCACATTAAGAATCCATCGACAGACAGCGTCGCTTTTGTTGATCTTATCAGGCTCCCCATGTGCCCCCCCAGAAATAGGAGTCACTTTCTGATTGTGGATCCCAAGCGCCTTCAACCCGCTGTGGAAGCGCCTCTTTTGCTTTTTGCGGCGGCGTCTAATACGATCCCGCACATACCATGCCACAACAAGCATTGCTGCCTGCATTGTTTCCTGGCATTTCTGCCGTTGAACCGTGGCCCAGGCCTGACATTTCTGGTGCTGAAAGTTTGCAATAGCTTGACAGCGCTGCTGATAATAAGAAGCAATCTGCGATACTGTATTGGCGTATTTGACCGAATCAGCATCACCAGGAAATCCAGGAAGCATTGGCGTAAATGGAGGCAGTGGCATGGAACCGATTGTTGAGGTAGGCGCCGAGCTGTTTGTAGCAAAGCCCGGGGCGGATGGAGAAATCAAGGGAGAAGCAGTAGCTGTGGATGCAGAGGCTACCTTGGCTGATGTTCCAGCGGCCGCCGCTGCCGGTGCGGTTGTAGCAGTAGTTGTCGTAGTAGTCGTAGTTTTCGCAGCCACTGTAGCTGCGGAAGTAGTGGCGGTTGTAATAGACGGAGCGGTTGATTGAGTGCAGGAGGTGGCAATGCTGGGCTTAGAAGGCATGTTTGGCAGTATGCCCATGGCAGCGAAGGCGGCAAAGGGATTCTCCAGCATGCTAGCAGATGAAGGTCCGGAAGGAAACGGCGGTGAGTGTTTGGAAGGGCCATGGAGTTCAGTAGAAGCCTTGCGCTTCAAGTTGTGAGATAGTTGCGGCATTGCAGCAAAAGTTGGGCCGAGAGCAGGTGTGTGTAATTTGGGAGGAAAGATGTTGGTGGAATTCGTAGGCTTGCCAACAAAAACGTGACTATCTGGAGGCGGAGTCACTGGAATCAGAAAGTCGAGTCTCTGCATCTTCAATGTTACAGATACACTAGTGTTATGACCAAACAGCACAAGTTCCAAGTCCCAGAGAGGTAAAGATTGCTGTGACTAGAAGGCCAAGAGGAGTGAGTCCTAGAAGTTTCGATAGCAAGTCTATAGGCACTTCTCGAGTAGAAAGTTGGGTAATTCGGATTTCAACCCACAGGCCGATCAAAAAAGGGAGGATTCAAAGATGGATTGTAGGGGCCGTTCTATGTCACTATGTGCGAATGGTCGTGTGACTCTGCAAAATTTATCTAGCCCAACGAGAGCGAGAATTTCGAGATGTTCGTAATACGAGCGTTTAATGTGGCAGTGTCGTGTCGCTGATGGGCGATTTAGAGTGTTGACGTTAGTGATAAGGCAGAAGAAGGCAAGAGCCTTTCCAGAAGAGAGATATAAGGGGGTTGAAGTAAATTCGTAAAGGCGAGAAACATAGACAAGATGGGTGAGAAAGAGAGAGATAGGAAAGCTGGCTCCAGGATGTTGTAGTTGTTATGTATATGTTCAGGTATCTTTAGTTGGCTCGCCCACTGCCTCAGTCCACTTGGAGACACTTCTAATTTGGTATATGATTAATGTGTAGGAATCAATGACTTACCACCACACACCACTATGGCTCGGGGACTTGGGATGAGATATGATATGGCGTGTTCTATAACGGGAGGAACACGAGATGAGTGGCCAACAAGGAACAAAGTTGGCCAGGCTTTTTGGGGAGTTGGTACGCTTCTAGGGGATAAAAATGGGGTGTTTGAAAACAAGGCTATGTAGAGAGAACAAGGAAATAAAAAGAGAGCAAGAGGTTGAATAGAAACCAAGAGCTGGTCTTGGGATTATCGTCATTTGTAAACAGGCGAGAACATGGCAAAAGGATCACTGAGCCCAATCAGGTAGAAGCCCGGATGCTAGCAACCACATTAAAAGATCGATTTATATAGCCTCTTCCATCCTTCTGGGTCTATATGGAACAAAAAAAATACAAAGGGGAAAGAACACAAAATAGAAAGAAAAGAAACCGTAAGAAAGATGAGGGCACAGACAGACAAAACTGCAGGCCACCTAGACAAGCAATTGCTTTACAAGCTTGAAACCAGGTTGAAATTTTAAATCTAGGCTAACCTGGACACAATGCACCTTCCTTCACGGCCTGCATCTGTGTCTGCCCCTGCCCTAAAAGGCTACATGTATAGGCTTACCTGTTTCCTGTTTTCCTCTTCAGTCTGATGATATCACCAAGCGACGTCGTCAAAATGGGCTGAGATGCAGTTGGAATCGACCGATGATAAGTGGGGCGCCAGGGCCGTGCGATGTCGCTGGCAAATTGTAATCAATGTTGCTTCATTTTATCTCTTTTATTGCTGGCGCAGGGAGAAAGTACCCGTCCGTAACCAATAGACCTTGTCATGCTTGCTTACTAAGACAGAAGAAAATAATGAAAAGATGGGTTTTTTCTAGCGTTGACATCCCTTCGGCACAACCACTTTTTATCGTGAGAACCAAGTTTTTTGACAACATCCAATCTCTTGATTGAACAAGAAATAAATCCTGCTTTTGAAGTTATACAGACCTCGCAAACTGATGCAAGATCTACCAATTTCTCCTTGATTTTGGTATTAGTATAACCCAAAATCTTTTTTGTTGTCTGTTTTCTCTCCATCTCCATCTCTGACAAACCAGAGCCTCCTTCTGTCCATACATTAATGGTGAATTTCATCTATAAAGAGCCCCCTCCTCCTCCCGTATGATTTCGTTATTACCCTCAGTAATCTTGGTAAAAAACTAAACCTAAACAGCTGCAATGGCACACTCCTCCACATTCACCACGTGGTTCTTAGCCCAGAAGTGAGAGCTAATGGCAAACTTGTCAGTTCATCTGCCAATTAATTGGGCTATGGGACTGATTTGCATGGTGCCATTTCAGGCCTATGTCTGCTGTCTTATGAAACGACACCAGGAGTGTTGTATGCAATATTGAACAGCGACAAGGTAAGGCTTATGTAAACATGCCTGGGAGTAGTCAGTTTTATAACCCTATGAAATGCATTCACTCAAGGGTTTTGTGAATCACCAAGAGCCCCTATCTAGATTATGGACCCACTTAAAGTAGTGAATTTTCATGGATGACCAACCCGTGTCTATCGACAACTGTCTGTGAGTGATTCTCTTGTTGCTGTCACTCAAACAGTGAAGTTACTGTTCCAACTCTACGCCAGTGAGCGCCCTGCACGGTTGGAAGGTCTTTAGGAACCAATCGAATCCAAGTTTATCAAAATTAACTTGGAGTACCGCCACCTGGCTAACTGCCCAAGGCTGTTACCATTTGTTTTATCAAGACGCCTGTGGTGCTTGTGCTACCAAGATCGTTAACGCTAGGGATAAACAAGGGCTAGACACCGTTCTACACATAGCTATTATCTCATCTCTGGGTTCATACTCTTTCTACCTCGTGTAACAGTAGACTACGACAGGAAATGGCGGCCAACAGCTGGCGATCTGGCTTAAGATGGCGGAACTTCGAAGCAAAGCAGCATTTACCATTTGGCATCCAGCAAAACAGCCTTGGTTCGAACCTGTTTCGCCTGACTCCAGTGTCTACCAGCCGCCTATTTACGCCTAACAGCCTGAGAGAAAAGTCCACCCAAGCAAGGCCCTTGACGCGAAAACGGACCAAGGCAGCAGAAAAGCTCACGATCAAACTATCGGATCTCCCTCAGGGGCGTCTAGAATCATCACCAGAAAACAACCCGGATGAACAACTTGTGTCAGAGAAAAATGAGAGCCTGAAATCTGGGATGGAAGATAATGCCTCCTTCAATACCGATGCGAAAACCAATATAGACACCAATGCCGATGCAAAAGCCGTAAACTATCCTGCTGTCATCATGCAGGCCCACTCCAACATGCAAAGATTTCCAAACTGTGTAGTTCTCACACGCGTTGGTAGTTTCTATGAGCTATATCTCCACCAAGCTGAAGAGTTTGGCCCAGCATTGGGCCTAAAGGTATCGCAAAAGAAGACTGTGGCAGGTCCGGTATCCATGGTAGGTTTCCGCTTGCCTTTTTGCTTTTCTTAGTGAATGCTTCTTATAATCATCAACCATGGCTGTTGAAAATTTGAGTGCAAAGCGGACAACTATTCTACTATCTACAGCTGAAAATGGCTATGAACCACATGACGACTAATTAAACCTATAACTTTCGTGTGAACTGACTTTTTCTAGTCTGGCTTCCCCTTTTTTCAACTTGAGCGTTATCTGAAGATTCTTGTTCAGGACCTAAATCGCCATGTTGCCATTGTCGATGAGTTCCCAAAGACCGAGACTGAAAGGGCCAAATCGGGAGGCTTGATGCATGATCGGAAAGTCACCCGCATTGTTACCCCAGGTACCTTAATCGACGAGACGTTCATGGACCCTTATACTAGCAACTATGCTATGGCAATTCATGTAGATTTGCCTTCTGGAGAGCCTCCATCAACCAGAGAGGACCAATCGTCGATCTTGGCCATCGCAACAACAACGCAATTGGGCTTGGCTTGGCTGGATCTTTCGACAGGCCAATTTCATACTCAGTTGACTGATTTGGCGTCATTGCCATCCATTCTATCACGTACTAGCCCACGGGAAATTGTCCTTGATAAAGCCCTTGCACTCTCTGATTCTTCTACCCCACCTCCGCATGTAACTGATTGCCTTCCCGAATCTAGTTTGTTCAAAATTACACGCGCACTTCATTCAGTTCTCATTGAAGAACGTCACATCATCAGTTATTCTAATCCTGGCTATTTATCAACGCTAAAGTCATGGGAACCTGTATTGGAGGGTCCAATTTCACGGGATTTGGCAGTGCAATTCAGTGATTCTGAGATCAAGGCAGGTAGTCTGCTACTTGGCTACGTTGAAGATCGGCTTCAAGGATCAAGTATCAAGTTGCAAACACCTAAAAGACATAAAAACTTAAACATCATGACTATTGATAAGAATAGCCTTAGGTCCTTAGAAATCAAGAAGACTATGCGAGATGGCGCTCACAAAGGTAGCCTCTTACATGCTATGCGTAAAACAGTCACGCGGAGCGGTGCTCGGCTGCTAGCTGACTGGCTAAGTATATCTCTCAGTATTCTTTTTAGACATTTTGCTTCTATTTTTGCTAACCATCTGTTTGCTTCATTTTTAAATATCAGCCTCTCCATCTACCGACATTGTTAAAATAGAAGGACGGTTAGATCTAGTTTCATTATTTCACGCCGACCCAGACTTGCGAGATACAGTCATAGTGTTGCTCAAGAGAAGCCATGACTCTCAACGTTTGGTCCAGAAGTTTGCGTTAGGCCGCGGTAATCCCAATGATCTACTGGGACTTGCAGCCACTATTCAAGCGACACAAGAGATTTCCCAGTTGCTCATTAATGCTGGTAACAAGGACCCCACCATTGACACTTCTTGCACCTCATCATTGCTCGACAGATTTTCTTTGGATGGGCCAGCCAAACTAGCCAAACAAATCTATAATACCATCGACGAGGAGGGCTTGGTGCATCAACATGAGATCGAAGAGTCCGCTGCGAATAATATGGTAGCCCTTGCTAAAGAAATCACCAACTCCGAAGACACCCAGACAGATTTGATGGCTACGCCAAAGCCTACTGTCAAGATACCTAAGAAAATGGGTAACAAGGCTCCGACTATGCGTGACGTATACGGGGAAGATAATGAGGTCTGGGTTATAAAACCTAGTGCTAATAGAGCCCTGAAGAAACTACATGCAACATTGGCGTCTTTAAAAGAGGAAAAAGAGCAGCTTTGCACGACTCTCCGGGAGCGATACAGTGCTTCTTCGCTCACCCTGAAATGGGTACCTGGCCTTGGCCATATTTGCCATCTGAGAGGCAAAGACATCCAGAATGCCCCTGTTTTATCACAGAGTATGCCTTCACAAGCGCATGTTCTACGGGCTAGCCGAACAACCCGAACATTTTATCTACCTGAATGGTTTTCGCTAGGTGCTCGGATCGACCAAGCCCGACTATCCATTCGCGCTGAAGAACAACGAGTATTCGCCTCTCTACGGGAGAAGGTAATCTCTAATTTGATCAAAATACGACGCAATTCCGAAGTTCTCGACGAGCTAGATATTACCACGTCGTTTGCCGTTGTGGCCGAAAACAAGAACTTCGTTCGGCCGCAATTAACAACCTCGACCATTACCGACATTCGCGGCGGCCGCCACCCTACCGTTGAGGGTGGGCTTCATGATCACGGCCGCTCGTTCACTCGTAATGATTGTTACCTGGGAGGGCCTAGCCGTGGGACATTATGGCTTATTACTGGCCCAAATATGGCTGGAAAGAGTACATTCTTACGCCAAAACGCCTTGCTCACCATTTTAGCCCAGGTTGGCTGCTTTGTGCCCGCCGAGTCTGCAAAATTGGGTATCGTTGATGCTATATTCAGTCGCATTGGGTCTGCTGACAACTTGTACCATGACCAAAGCACGTTCATGGTTGAAATGTTGGAGACAGCCCAGATTCTGCGCAATGCCACGCCACGATCTTTTGTGATCATGGACGAGATTGGCCGCGGTACGACACCTAGCGATGGAACAGCAGTGGCATATGCTTGTCTTAAACACCTGGTTACTTTAAACAAGTGTCGTGCGTTATTTGCTACGCATTTCCATGGGGTGGCTGATCTAGCTCGTAAAGATAAGCTGCTGTGTGATGAAAACGATGGTACTACTGGGCCCATTGAGGCCTTCTGCACGGATGTTGAAGAAGATAAGGATGGGGGCTTTGTATACGTACATAAGCTACGTCCAGGAGTGAACCGTCAGAGTCATGCACTCAAGGTTGCTAAGCTAGCAGGTTTGCCAGAAGTTGCCATTGATATAGCAGAATTAGTGCTCGCTGAGAAGGGAATCGTGACGCAACTACTAATGCATGGAAGCAGGGATGATAATTAATTGAATAGTGTACTTAACATTCGTACATGCAAGAATGAAATTTCATCACACCTTCTAATCGGTCTTGCAACTTGCCATATTAGTTTCACTTGTCACAAGGGCAACACAGTACATATATACACAAGCTTTTTATGGTAATGCGTAAGGGATGTTTTGCAATCTTTTTTTCATCATTATTTTAGGCGTAGGATGCTCAAATGTATAGCTAGAATCTTTCAAAACAGTGTTGTTAGCATAACACTCTATCAAGCAGAAGCTTCCGGAAGTGGGAACGAGGATAGGAATGTAGGATCAAGTCATATAGAATAAAAAGCTCATCAAGAGGTTCAGGGTTAAAAAGCTCATGATTTATGTTGTATAATCATTTGAAGGATTAAGAAATTAGGGGATTTTATGGGATCATTGGGTGGAAGCTTACCATAAGGTTAGGAAAATGTCTCTATGCTTCACAGCATGCAGACAGTCCATCTATATCCCAAAATCGTAAACCACAACTATTGCTTGACAAACATCAAGCTGGTATTTTTAGGTTTTAGGATCACCAGACCGAGCGAAAACAGCTATAGCAAATTGAAAGTCCGTTTGACAACATGACCAATTAGTTTAGTACACTTAGTCGAACAGACCGAAGCCCATGTCGTCGTCAGAGGCCTCTTCCTCTTCCTCAGCCTTGGCCTCGGCCTTCTCCTCGGCGCCACCAGAGGCGGCAGCGGCAGTGGGGGCAGCGGCAGCGTAAGCATCGGGGTTGGCAATGCGGTCCTTGAGCTCCTCGATACCTTCCCAGCCGTACTCGGTAGAGATGGCAACAGCCAAGACGTTCTTGTATGAGTTGACCAGAGAGTGTGTGACGGAGGCCAGGGTGGGGTAAGAAACAGCCAGAGAGATGCTGGCAATGGTGGAGATAGCCGAAGACAGAGACTTCAGAAGCTGCTCCTCGCTGATGTCCAGAACCGACGAGGGGAAGGTGTTACCCTGATCATAGACCTGCACAACACCCAGACCGTAGGTGAAGGGAGAAATGTTCAGCATGTTCAGCAGGGTGGCCTCGGAGGGGCCGACCTTGGCGTTGGCCTCAATCAGCTTGAGATCGGAGGTAATTTCAATGGTACCACGGGCAATCTTGGTGGGGACACCCAGAGCCTGGAAGAAAGAGGTCTTGCCGGGCTCCATGCCGGTGTTTCCAGCGGGAACCCACACATCAATGGGGGCAACGGCACCGGCACGGGCAGGGGCGGCGACACGGTTGTCAAGGATCTTGTCACGGATGTCCTTGAGGTCGTCGTTCGTGAAGACGAAACCAATGTTGCCCTTGATGTAGGGCAGAAGGGCCTCGTACTCAGGAGAGTCGCTGATGAAGGTACGGAGAGCACGGCGAACCTATTAAAGCCAAAGTTAGTCTGGGTACATACAGCACTTGACGCTTCATTCCAGGCTTACCATGGTGTTCTTACCCATCAGGACGACACCCTTGCCACGGAGAGAGGCACGAATCTCGTGCATCTGCTGGGAAGAAACATTGTCGACGGAGACAATGAAGATGGACTTGTACTCCTCGAGCAAGCCCTTGAGCTTGTCGAAGTAGCCGGCCTTGTTAGCAGTCTTGCCCCCCATTGCTTCTTATTTGATTAAACCTGAAGGTAGGATGTTTAAGGGCAAAAGAAGGAGAAAAACGAAAATTAAGAGGTATTCGTGGAGTTGGTGATGAGTTTTGTCGAGAACAACAAAAATCCAACTTCCTGTGAATTTAGATAAAGTGATAATTTCATGTTTTGCTTCTTGTGGATACCAGCAAGCGGTAGATTTCCGGCTGTTTGCCGTTCAGGCAAAATGTGTGGGTCGTTAGGGCTTAAGAAACGAACTTGGGTTCCGTTGCTTGAAGAGACAAGATCCACTTTTGCTTGATGGTCCACTGGGGGTGGTCATAAAAGGCTTCATGGAGTGAGCGTATTATCTGTAGATTACCACTTGATAACTAAGCAAAAAATTCCGTCAAGTTTTTTGCGTGGGTGCTGTTAGACCATCAACGGCGAAACTTATACAACAAGAAGCATCGTCATATATTCGCTGTACCTTTGTCATGGCGGAGAAAATAGTGTCGAAGCTTCCCTACAGCTATCTTTCTAACTCCCGTCCAAATGGAGTAATCTTCGCTGTACGTGGAGGCCAAATTATCTCTTTTATGACATCTGGTGGCCCGTCTATATCAAGATGGACGCATCCTGATCAACTGAAGATGACTGAAGCCGAGTCAGCTTCAGCTAAGCGGAGCTCATCTCAGATGAATCAAAAAGAGGCACCGGAGGTTGTCCAGGAGACTACCGAAAGTCTTGAGCGCTCTACCAAGCGCCAAAGAACAGAGGAACCTGAATCCAAGGCTGCAGAGGAAAGTTCAAAGGAGGCTAGGATTATTGATGATGGCAAGTCCGAGACAGCTGAGATAGCAATCCTCATGACGGCAAGCGAACAAAAGAAAAACAAAAAGAATAAGCCCCAGACTGCGGTCCAACAAGACAAGCCAATCATAACACTTTTGAGCGTGACATCAGACGGCAAGCATGTAGTCGCAGTCTCGGGACATGATAAAACCATTTGGGTGTTTGAACATGATGGTAGAGGTAAGCTTATGCAAAGCAGCAAGCGGTATGTATTTGCCATTTTCTTTCCTCTCATAACTTGACTTGACAAACTGCCATAAAACAGTCAACTTAACGCTAACTCTGTATTGCAGCACAATGCCAAAACGTCCATGTGGTATAGCTCTTGCGCAAGATGAGCGCACTATTATCGCAGCTGACAAATTCGGGGATGTATATGCTCTGCCTCTCCTCCCTAGCGACACTGTTGCGAACGGACCGACGCTGACGCTTGCCGTCAAGCACAAGCGCGAAACCCCTGCTGCTACTCCGCTGACTGTGCACTCTGCTGGCAATTTACGGGCCCTCGAGGCTCAAAAGCGCCACATGGCCGAAAGACAAAAGCAACAGGAGCAAGAACGTGCTGCTGTGGTAGCCGCTGCTAGCTCAGCTGGCGTTGATGCGCCGGAAGCCCCTATGTTTGAGCACTCGCTTGTTCTAGGCCATGTGTCGATGCTTACCGATGTTATTGTGGCTCGGGGATCAAGCCAAAACCAACCCCCTCGGGAATTTATAATTACAGCCGACCGCGACGAGCATATTCGTGTATCCCGAGCGCCACCCCATGCCTATGTCATTGAGGGCTTTTGTTTAGCTCATAAGGACTTTGTCAGCACCTTGGCAATAGATGAAAACAGGCCGGAGATTATGGTGTCAGCTGGCGGTGATGCAGAGATCTTCGTGTGGGACTGGCAAAATAGCGAGCTTTTAAGCCGGACTGAAATTTTGTCTGTTGCCAAGGAACATTTCGGTGTCGAGAAAATTGCGGTATCAAAGATAGTGGCCGCTGCTAGTCAATTCTTTACTATATGTGAAGGGTAAGTCAACCTTTTCTAGCTTGTTGTCCTTGTAATAAGCGTGTGCCTAGCTTTTTCTCTGCTCTATCATGTCACCACCAATGTATTGCTAACACTTCACCATTACAGAATTCCTGCTATTTTCATTTTCACCCTTGAAGGCAAAACTCTATCAACCCCAAGCATTATTTCTCTGCCGGGTAACCCCCTCGGAATTGCTATTGTGGATGCCTCTCATGTGCTAATTTCTGTTGATGACCATGGCCTAACTTCCATAGTCAAGAGCGGCATCACATGGGTGGTTAATGGCGGCGACTTTGAGGATTCGATGGCAGATGTTGAGGCTCCTCAAGTGACAGGTACAGAGAAGCAGAAACTCTTATATACTGTTGAAAGTATGCGGAAGAAGGTTGTTGATTTCTTAACCAGCCAGGAGCCTAACGCCGAAGGCCTTTCTATAGCAGAGGCATGATCTCAATGTTCTTGCCATATATAAGGATAATACTCTGTGCTATGGGCTGTCAGACATGCCAAATTTTGCAGTTCCCGATAGCTCCAAATCCAATGCGAATTTATTCTTGAAGAGTGATTACATAGCTGAAATGGACACTTCAAAATACCCATTTTCACATGCACACGGAGTCCGAAGCGCATCCCTCACGCCTACATAACTTTCACATGTGTGATAACAACTATACCGAACTAGGCTCGAAAAGGCAGGCTGAACCATAATTTCACATGGTTTACTATTCAAGCGTGTATTTACTAAACATTGGACGTGCTAATTAGGGGGGATCACCAACCTTTCTATACATTTGAAGCAAGCAGGAAACCAACTAACCAAGATAGTAACAATCGATAAAAATGTGACTCGGAAGGCCACCTGAAAGCTAACAACAGTCTAAGCGAAGCAGCCCCAATCATAGGTTCTAGTCTATTCAAAAAGATACACGTTCTCAATGTCCTAAAGGGAAAATGAGGGCCCAGGCATTATTCCAACGCCACACTACACAACACAAATAATTGAGATGAACAATCGTGGTCAAAAGCCAAAAGCCTGCAAAAGCAACGCAACAACAACACGGTAATAGCTCTTTTCTAGGATGAATAATTTGTGAAAGACCATCTACCGTAGCCTTCAAATAGAGCAATATTACTTTAGCTTAGGCCTACGTATAATAAACACGAGATCACTTTCGCACAACGTCCTGTCTAGTCGTGGCTTTGAACAGTATGATGTTCAGCTCTACTGACATTACACACAAACAAGATACCAGTCAGTCATTCAGCCGAAAGCTTTGGCCCCGGCGCCAACCTTATCATTAAAGCCTATTAAGATAGATACATTGAAAACTTATCCTGCACGTAAGAGCATCTTGGAGCGGTAGAGTTTTTCAGGGCGACAAATCACATTCAGTAGCAGAAAATATGTAAACCAGAAAAGCAATTTATTAAGCGACTCGGAGTCTAAACAAAGCATGATCAAAAAGGAATCCTTGGTCTTAGCAAATTCTCAGACCTCGGACGACGAATGTAACGGGATTGCAGTGAACGACCACAAGGGGCTTCATGCGCGAACACAACCTTAAAACAGCTTGTGCTCAAGAGTCATCTCAGACTCAGGCTCGAGACCAACACAAGCACGGAAGATGTTTGTGAGAGCAGAGCGCTGCTTAGCTAAAGCATTAACCACTGGTGTTCCTGGGGGTGTTAGAGGAGCTTTGAGCATGTAGCTCAAAACGCTAAGAACAGAATGGAAGTGCTTGTAGTCCGAAGCGTCAGCAACCTTCCACTGAATACGCGTCATCATTTCGGCTACCAGAACCAAGTCGATAATGAGAGGAGAAGCCAGCAACGAGTCCTCGCAAACATTAAAAAGCGAAATGGTCTGATGACCACCCATAAAAATCTCAGCATAATACTCATCCAGGGCACGCTTGTTATCACCGACAGCAGGCATGTACTTGATTACAACAGTGTGGTCGGGATGTTCACCAGGCTTGTACAACACACTGTTAGCCTCGACCATGTCGTCGACAACATTGGACTTGCTAATTTCCTTACTGCGGAACTGCTTGTGGGAACTCAAATTCTTGCCGTCATTGTTTCCAAGGTGGTTGTACGAAGCAATCGACGTCAACTTGATACCAGCATTGATCATGAAATCAACCAAGGCTGACTTCATTTTGGTCTGGCCCGACTTGAAGTCATCGCCGCCAATGAAGGCATTGTGACGCTCAGCCAGCTCGATGGCGCCAGGAACAAACGTGTTCTGAGGCGAGCCGTTGATAAAAGGGGCACCTTCAAGGATACAGGCAACAGCAAATACAGTCGAAGGAGAAACCTCATCGTGGCCAGAAGAAATAGCTTGGAGCAGGTTATCAGCGGTATCATTAACACCAGGAACAATGTCAGCGTAACGTTCAGTGTTGGCAGTCCAAAGAACAATGACCTTGTCAAGGCCATTTGCTGATTTAAATTCACTGCATCGAAATAGTTAGCAACATGATAGACCGTGAGGGGATTCAACTATGAAGACTTACCGGATGTCCTGGCGCAGCTTGTCAACATGCTCAGAGCTGGCCTTGGTGCCAACCAGAACATTGTCAGCACGGTCTTCTTGGTTAGCAGCAATGAAGTCCGGGTAATAGATACTCGGAAGGGGCTTCATGGCGGCCATCTCTTTGCGAACCAAAGACTTCAGAGTGGGTTCCAGGACCTGAGCACGATCCATGGCGTCAGCCATGTTCATGCCACTGATATCCCAGCCGCCAAGCACGAAATCATTGGGGTGAACCATAGGAAGAATGTCGTGGAAGGGAATGTTAACATCCTTGAGGGTTTCGGCATCGGTGCCAAGCTTTATGGTAGAGCCCATCATGACAGAGCCGTAGTAATTGGCGGCGCGAGAACCCTCACGGGTATCCCACTTGAGGCCATACTTGTTTGCAAGGATGCCAGCTGTGACTGTAGTTCCGTTGTTGCCACCCCATCCAACAAGCATGACGCCCAGCTTGGGGACTTTGCGGTCAACCTTGAAGTCATAGACAGTATCCTTCGGCTTGGCGACATACTTTCCAGAAGGATTTTTGGTCACCGTGGTGGTGCGATAGGTGTACTTGGAACGGATTTCATTGTCAGTGTACACAACGTTGGGAGAAGAAACTTCGAAAAGTTCGTTGGGGGAAGAGGAGATAGTGTGCATGGTGGTGCCGTTCGAGGAGTCCGAGTCCATCTCAGCGTGGGGAGCCATTCCGAGAGATTAAGTAAAAGAAAAAAGGGGAAGGGGGTATGGATCGGAAAGGAATTGGGTTTGTCAGGACTGTCTCTTATTTGGTAAAGAGAGAGTCCGTTGATCCAGCAGGCGAGGAGCAACGGCCTCCGGCGAACGGGTGATGCACCCTAGTGGAAGCAAGAGGTTAGTAAATATCATTGCGACAATAAGGAAGGTAAGCAACTTACGAGTTAAGAAGGTTGGAGAACGTGGCGACGGCTGGGTGATCGAGATCAGAGAACTCGATCGACTACTGCCAGAAGATTGTGTTGTTTGGGAACGTGAAGAGGACTCTGAAGCAAGCAAGAAGTGCAGCCAGAGATATATGTGAAGCGACGATAAAAGAAATCGACTGGCAAAGCAAGAAACGAGCAGATGTGCGAGGGTGTTTGTAATGTGAGACTGAGATGGTTTGTTTAAAGAAAAGGAAAAAGGGAAAAGGAGAGAGAAGGAGAGACGACACGACCAGTCTTTATAGCAAATGCATGGTACGTGTTATGTTGCTCATATCTGTGTGGCTTGTACAAGCGACGCTAGAACTTTTGGAGCAACGACGTGTCTAGCTCCTCCCTATTCTAACAAAGCTACACCGCCAAGTGTTTATTTACACTTTTGATGCATGTTCAACCCCTTTCTAGCCCATACATGTGAAGGGCCAGATGGAGGCCTAGTACATTTCTCTGGCCTGTATGTTCCGACTTCATCTACACAACCTATAGGCAAACAGCCCGAAGGACTGCAAGCCGCAACTTCCGGGCAACAAGCCAGCCATGATGAAGTATTCATGCTTCCTACCTAGGTTTAGCTCCTAGTTCTAGACCCAAATATCCCCCCCTCTTGGCCCGAGCAAAGCCTGAGCTGTGAATCTAAAAATCGACTATGCCAGTTTAAGGCTTAGTTCTCTTTATTTTACGTTATGATGTCAAACATGTTCATCTCCTGACTCTCGATTATTGTCCTTTTGCTTACCCCATTCTCAAGACAGGGGACAGTCCCGACCTCCAGAGCCCCCCACCACCTCGGCATGGCAGAATCATTTTAGCGGATATCCCCTATTAGGCTTGCCGGGTAGTAGTATTCCTGGCATTCCGCCCGTCCGCCCACCAAGACTGCGACGTTGAAGAGAAAACCTTTGAAGTCCCTTTGCTTTTTGCGCCATGTCACCAATCACTTGTGGTTGTGCATGTACAGCAAGCTATGCAGACACGAATGATGCAGCAGTGACAACAATCAAACCTAACCTTAGTCTAGACGTTCATGTGCCAAATAGCACAAAAGAATCAGGATCTTGATTGAGCTGGCACGGAACCAACATTGTTTGGGTTTGCCAAATTAACGAAAATGTAACACAAAAGCATGGAAAAAATGGGAAAAATGAATCGTCTGAAGTCCACCCATCATGCGGCCGTGAGGTGAGGTTAAATTGTATTATGGCTCTCCAGACACACTGCATGCCTAAGCTAGTAAGTACCTCGTTGCTGAGGAGGACCCACAAAAGGGTTAATGCCCCACCACAAAACGTCAAAATACAATGTAAAGAAGGCATGATGCAAAACTTGAAAGGCAAGAGTGGTTAGGAATTATTCAAACATTGACAACTATGACACGACACCAAGTTAGCTCTGTTCAGGTAGACGTTAAAAAATACAACAATAACAACTATGACACGACATCGGCCTATCCCCATGAATACCAAGGATCGGATTCCATTCTCCTGTGCCGATCTTAGCCTATATTGACAGATGTAAAATGGCGCAGCGCGTTGGCAGACACAGGTTCGCCTCGGAATGAGTTTGTGGACAAGAGGTTGGGATAATGCTACCCTTTTGATTTTCACTTTTGATAGACTACAAGATTGGCGGACAATAGGACAGCAAAATGGCAGAGGGAGAAAGAAACAAGACTGGGGGTTTTAAAGCAGCAGCAACTGTGTTTTTATAAGATAAACAGACAAGAGACCAAGTTGATCAAGACGCAGTGAAATAACTAAAAGAAAAAAGGGATTGAGGTTATCGGGGTACTTCACAACACGTTCTCAGATGAAATTAAGCCTGCTGATGCCCAGTTTATTACCGGCGCCTCTGTGAGATTACGCTTATCAATGAACATCTCAGGGAGAGAGGGCTCGCCTGGAGATCCATCATCTTTCCAGACAGGATTGAGTCGTAAGGGGTTGACTTTTGGGGCAAGCCCTTCGGCATCTAAACGTCGGCGACTCTCGCCATGAGAGCGCGGGGCCCGTTGCGGGGCAGGCACGAGTGGACTCGGCGTGGCAGCTAAAAAGTAGCTCCCCAGTTTACTTGAGCCACCTGATGGTGAAGTCGGCGATGCTAGTCCTGCACCACTGCCATGTACTGTCATATATGACGCCACTTCATCAGCCATAGCCACATGTTCCATACCACTCAGCGTAGCTTCTGGGAATGCGCCGCCCGGCGGCAAGACCAACGTTGGTATACCACAGTTCACAAGACGCAATACATTAGATAGGCCGAAGATTTCCAAGTCTTCATCAGCCAGGATATCGCGGAACGGATTGGTTTCGTCTGGGCGTTGGTCTCGTGGGGTGCGAGGGCGACTAAAGCTAGGGCTTAAGCTGGAACGAGGGCTGTGCATAGGACTATTGTAAGGGGACATGGAAGCTGGAGTGCTAGGCCGTACGACTAGACCCCAACGACGTGCAGTCGCAACAGCGGATGGAATATCCAAGTGCGCATCGCGAGCAGCACGGTGGAACGCTGGGCTTTCGCAAAATGACGGGACAGACCCATACAACGCCCACCAGGTACGACCGTTGATATATACACTGCTGGTCGATGGCGGTGGCGTGATCTCCAAGACAGGGTGGGTTGCATGTTTGGGGGTTGGCGGCATTATACAAGCACTGTCAGCGCGTCTCGAGCAGCTCTGGTACTCCTTGATAAGAGCAATTTCGTCATCCTCAGGATCATACTGACAAATGGCATGATCTGAGAGGTTCTCGGGGCCTTTTGCTGGCTCCGGATAGTGACTTGGAGCATTTTCGAAGTTGCTTTCTGTGTCAAAACCAAGATTGTCGGGCTGGTCCCAAAGTCGCATGGTAGAGTCAACAACCACCTCCCACAATGTTAGGTAGGTTCTGGGAGGAGGGGACGACGTTCCAACTGTGCTGTGAGAACTCCATGATGCCGTCTCGAAGGGGTCACCGGCTGGCCCACAGGTTGGGAATAAACTATCCCGTGGCTGGGGTACAGGGCGCTCGAAGACTTCTTCGGGGTTATCTTCATACTCGGAGTCAGATTCAAGATCGAGAAACTGCAGCGGCTGTTGCTCGGGTTCCGCTACCTGGTGGGGTAGTACAGGTCTTTGAATGTCCTCGACAGGCAGTATGCGTCGCATGCCACGGCGAAGACACTCCGCTACAAGAAGCAAGTCCCGCTCGATATCAGCGCTGGCAGTTGTTGAGGATTGTTTGGAGGACACGGTAGAGCTGGTACTGTTCTGTCTCTGGAGCTGGTAATGACTAGACCGATAGTTCACGTTGGCGGGCATTGGAACGTGGAAACGGGGTGCATAAGACCGACGGTGAAGCAACTCGCTACGTACATCCCCTACTTGGGCACGAAGATGGGCGATGCAATAACGGTGTGATGAGTCTTCAGTTTCAATAATGGCACGGAAACGGCAATGTGGTTCTCCGCATGTTATGGGCAGTGCTTGGCTTTGCTGTAGGAAATGACGAGTTAGTTGGGAGAAACAGTGGCATTGTTGTATTAGTCCAAGTCAGATAGGTAACACATACCATGTTGACTAGATGTGACTCGACTCGAGGGCAAGTATAAGTAGACCAAAAACAGAACGTGAAAATCAATGAATGAGATGGATGTGAGCTGAGGGAGTGAGGGAGTGAAAATCAAGAGCAAGTTTTTGTCGAGATGTATAGGTGTTCAATGTGTACATCAAGTTTGATTTCACGCAGCGTGATGAAGGGGAGAACAAACAACAGAAATGAGAAGTCCGCGGCCGCTTTTTCAACAATCCACATGTGTGCAAGTGGAAAGCAGATGGGGGAGAGGCCGGGAACCTCTTATAAAGGCTAGAGTACAGTCCAGCTTATAGAAATAACGAGAGCACAGCAACGAGGGACGTAATTTCACTGCTTGGGAACTGATCTGCATTCCACCCGGGGATCTTTTTTTTCCTTCCAGCATTCCGGGTGTCCATTTTTTTTCTGTGTCTTGTATTTTCCTTTTTATTCCCTTTTTTCACGCATGTCTTTGTTTGTCACGTTTCTCTCAACCTTCCTAGCCTTCTTGGTCTTCAACATCGCCTCTTTATGTTTCTCCCTCTTACATTGCTGACACATTCGAAGCCTTCAACCACCCCTTACGTGTAACCCGCTTTAAAGGCACGTAAAGCTTGCCGTCATTGTCTATTGACACAATGAATTCAGTGGGGTCAATTTATCAGCCTATCCCAAGCCATAACAATGATAATAGTAGAAGAGTTTACAGGTCTTGACAAGGAGCGCGTCGGTTTGCAAACCTAGACAGGCAATGCCTGGAAAATCTGCCTTCTCTTCAGGGACTCTTGACCAACTGAAACCACCATTAGAGGCCTGGGAGGGAGGGCGGCTCCAGGCGTCTGGCCCCTGTCATCCCCCTGAAGGCTGGGGGCCCGGCAAGTTTGCCCAGTTTTCCGGATGCTGCCCAATTGCAGGCATGCATTGAAATTTACTTTGTTTTTTTTTTGTCGAGCTAGAAGCTTCATCCTTGGCCATGAGCAACATAGCCTGTCTGCTTCTCTTTCTTTTTTTTCCGGTCCTCCTTTCTGTCATTTTCTCACACATCTTCATTTTGCCCATCCCTCTCCCCTTCCTTCCCTATCTCTCCTTTGCAGCCCCTCCTTACTTCACTTGGCCTCCTCTTTCCTGCGCCACTTGTTACGAGAGCCTCAGGGAGCAAAAGCCTCGTTAATCCTATCGAACCCTTCTATAAGCTAAGCGAATTGAAATTCAATGGGCGAGCAGCTAAGCAAAAGGAAAAGCAGAAAAAACAGGAACATGAAAAAGAAAACAAACCAAACTAAGCCTTCCTTTTAATTTGAGCCTGTAGAGGCCAAAAGCCCAATAGCTTGAAAAGCCAAATAAATAGTAAACACTCTGCTCTGCTGTCTTATCCCCGCCTTGCTAACACTGGGGCATGAAGTCCGCGACGGTATATTCTGAGTAATTGTTTTTGTTGTTGTTATATTTATTCTCTACCTAACTATCTGTGCTTGAACTGCCCCATGGGTCTGGAAGATCTCTATGGAGATGGATCAGATCAAGAAACTGTCGGCTTTTCGAGTCCAGACTTCTTGATT